>JBBMJZ010386345.1:0-15239 GCA_037833815.1 Zingiber zerumbet | reverse complement strand
AGTGCTCGGACTGTAGCAGTAAGGCACCAGACATGTCTTTCTGACAAACCCATACCGAGTATGGGGCAGGACACGTGTACGCCTTGATATGTGTGCATCAGGTTTCTCATGACTCTATATAAGAGCCCTCAGACTTTACTGGAGGTACGTGACTCTCTGCCTTTAGGGCCACTACTCTGCATTTCTCTTGCCTAACTTGAGCGTCGGAGGGCCGTTGCTGGGAAACCCCGTCCGGCCCGGTTTTATTACAGGATCACCGGAGCGTACGAGAAGCTAACAGGGAGTGCTATGTCCCCGACATTCGTCGATTCAGTGTTCGAATATGATCATTATTTTTTACATGTGCTGTTATTGTTGAGCCAACTTTCTCATAATTTATCTCCATTTGAGATAACGATGAGTTAGCTTAGAAAGGTGACAATTTCACTTGTTTTTTTTCCTGTTCATTTGCATCCTTATTAACTTATGAAAATATTTGTATGGTTGTGTATATTACATATTATTTAATTATAGAAATAGTGCTTAATTAACCGTATATTTTATATTGGATTTCGATCGTTGAACTGAATTTTTACTCACCCTATTCATCTTATTCTTATTAAATTATAGAAATGTTGCCTATACGCCGTCAAAATCAACATTTACAAGAGTAGAACATGAACAAAAACATTCTTCATACTTGAATATTTAAGAAAATTGTATAATATCAGTTTAAAATAATTTAGGTAATATCAAATTTTTTAGTTTTTTCTTTTTCTTTAAAAAGCTAATTTTGATGGGAAAAAAAGACAACTTCTCAGATTAACTTATAAAATACTGAAACATAACAAATCATGAAATTCTCATGCATATCGATGGATGGATTCCAAGTTCCTAGGTTTTGAATTGGTCAAACCTCAAACGGTTTGACTTTGAAGGTGACAAGATTAATGTGCTAATCTATCTAAATAGACAAATTAGCCACCTATATGCTTTTACTAAGAACAAGAACCGCAACAAGATCCAAAGCCACAACAAAAAGACGGATAGTCCAATTTATTCCTGTCAAATGTCAAATATTTTCTTTTTTTCCCTCTCACTGGATAATGCATCTTTCTTTGTTCACCAAACAAAAGAAAGTCGGATATTTAATCATATTTTCAATCTTTTTTTTAAATATGATAAAAAAAATTAAAAAAATGCAGAGGCGCCAGTACATTTTTTTTTTTTAAAAAAAAGAATTACGTTGATGGATAAAACTCTTTTTAAGGAACGAAAAGAAACTATTTTGGGGCGAGTGGATTTATAAATAAGCCCGTCTCTGCTTGTCATCCAATTCGTCTTCTTCGCCATTGCGGCAGCGTAAGTGGGGAGAAAGAGCGAACGAGAGAGATGAAGTACGTGTTGGTGACGGGCGGAGTGGTGAGTGGGCTGGGGAAAGGGGTGACGGCCAGCAGCATCGGAATCCTCCTCAAGGCCTGTGGCCTCCGCGTCACCTCCATTAAGATCGGTACACGCCTCGCTCTTCATATCCTCCCAAATCAAAAGATTTTTTTCTTTTTTTTTTTTGTAATATTTCCATTTTTTGCTTTGCGAGTTGTTTGTTTTCTTGTATCATTCTCGCACTACGGTCCGTCAAAATCGTTTTTTGAATCGCATTCCCCTTCTTTTCCCCCCTTTAAAAACTGTTTTTTTTCCTCCCTTCTCTTCTTCTTTTCTGTGAAGGCCGTCGCAGCCGTGTGATGTAATGATGGGGGCATTGGCGGTTGTGTTTGGCTGCAAAGACTTGGGAGAGATCGTTGGCGTTGCAGTACAGGTCTTTCGATGTGCATGCGAACATAGATACCTGATTCGCTTGTTCTTCTTCAGATTTGCTTTATAGAAAATTTGTTTGACTGAAAGGCGTTTTGTTTCAACTTTACACTGTTGTAGATGTTGTTACGTGCTTGTTCTTCTTTAGATTTGCTATATAGAAAATTTATTTGACTGAAAGGCTTTTTGTTTCAACTTTACACTGTTGTAGATGTTGTTACGTGTTTGTTCTTCAGATTTGCTATCGTCTTTTCATCTTTTGTAGTGCTTGTGTTTTCTCACATAGTTTTTCCTTTTTTTTTAAAAAAAAAAATATGTAAGAGATAGTTAACAATACAGATAAAGTCTTCATATCCTTAGTTTGCATCACGTTATCTTAAATTGATATCTCAGTCATTGTGGACTTGTGCAGATCCTTATCTAAACACTGATGCGGGGACCATGTCTCCATTCGAGCATGGGGAAGTTTTTGTGTTAGATGATGGCGGAGAGGTAATGAGCATTGAGATATCTCTGACGCATGTCTTGAAATCTAGAATCAAGTTAATTTTCATTCAAGGATTGGGCTTCTATTGTGTTTTATCAAATCTAGAAACCTAAACTTTTTGTGCCCAACTCTTGTCTATGAAAGGCTAGTTGAGCATTTCCTTCTGTGGCTTCATTTCATTTCAAGTGGTGACCCTTCTTGTAATTAATGTAATAGGTGGACTTGGATCTAGGAAATTATGAACGCTTCCTTGACATCAAGTTAACTCGCGATAACAATATTACAACTGGAAAAATATACCAGGTGACTTTTATTCCTTGTGTGTTGGTGATCCTCACTATGTAAATTTACTTCCAATTTTCTTTGGCTATTTTGTTTCTTTATGAATTATTGTTATTCTCTTCTCGTAATGTATCTATTTCTGGTGACAGTATGTCATTAACAAAGAGAGGAGAGGGGACTACCTGGGAAAAACAGTTCAGGTGTGTCTCTAACTAATGAAACAAATTGCACCTGCTCACTAAAAAATTTGGTTACTTTCTCACTATCCCTTCAAACCTATCTTTATTTCTTTTGAAGGTCGTGCCCCATATTACAGACGCCATTCAAGAATGGATTGAACGTGTGGCAATGATACCCGTTGATGGCACAGATGAACCAGCTGATGTTTGTATCATCGAATTAGGCGGAACTATAGGTAAGCTTTCTGCAGGAGTTCTGTTTTAGTAAGCACAAACTATAGTAGCCAAAAGATACTGCAATTATCTGATCAAATCTTACTATTGCAAGTTATTATTACCTAAATACTGCCATATTCATCCAAGTATGCATCCAGAAGAAACATTACTTTCCATAATATTAACTGTGAAGATCTTAATTCAGGAGACATTGAATCAATGCAATTTATAGAAGCTTTGGGTCAATTCTCTTACCGTGTAGGTGAGAAGAATCTGTAGCCAATTGCTCAATATATTAGTTTTGACAGCTTATTTTAAATCCTCTTTCATGTACAAGATTTTGGTTGTTCATAACAGGGCCTGGTAATTTCTGTCTGGTTCATGTCAGTCTTGTACCAGTTCTCAAATCAGTCGGCGAACCAGTAATGACTACAAAGTTATTTGCAGCTGAATGTATTTCTCCAAATCATTACAGCTAACACTTTCTTTTTATTCCTGTAGAAAACTAAACCAACACAACATAGCGTTAGGGGATTAAGAGGTCTTGGGCTAACCCCACATATTTTAGCTTGCCGCAGTGAGAAGGTCCCTATTAAACTCTCATTTCATCATTTTTAGCCCTCTTGTATGTTGCCACTAATTTCTTTTCCTTTACCATGATTCATCTACTAAAGTTCAATTTGATGTTTTTTTTGCAGCCCCTTGAAGTAAATGTTAAAGAAAAACTTTCACTTTTTTGCCACGTTCCAGTAATTTTCTCAACTTTTACTCATCAAGATATTTTCTCTATTGTTTATTCTAGGATGAGAGTGCTAATTTTATCGTATCAATAAACTATTTGTTTCTTTTAGGTGGCAAATATTATTACCCTCCACGATGTTACAAACATCTGGCACATTCCATTGGTTCTGAGGGTAGTGCAAATTTTTTTCTTTTTGACAATACCATGAATACTCTTTGTTTCAAAAATGGTCTCTAGTTATTATAACATTTATATTAACATCCTTCATGACCTCTGCAGGAGCAAAAGGCTCATGAAGCTCTTCTGAAGTTATTAAACCTTGAAAGGTCATTTTGTTATAAAGCTTATTCTGTTGTAATTTAGTCACTTGTTCCCTCCCTCATAAGACAACTTTAACTTGTATAGATGCACTAAGGAACCTCTACTGGTAGAATGGATGGCTAGAGCTAAACTCTGTGATATGTTGCATGATCCTGTGAGCCATCTTCTTTCCTCTCTAATTCTTTTATTTGTTCCAATGGGAGTTAAAAATACTTACTAATTAAATGATTGTTTTTTCAGGTGAAGATTGCCATTGTAGGAAAGTATACTGGTCTTCCTGATTCTTATCTCTCTGTACTGAAGGTGAATGTTGATGTCAATTTGTTCATCTAAGATATAGTAATTTCCATTTATTCTTGTAGTTCTGTGCACTTTAGGGTTGTCTTTGTTGGGATTGGCAATCCTTTAGTGTGTGTTCTTATAAAAAAGGAGAACTTTCACTGACTATAGTCTCCTTTGTGAAATTGCAGGCTCTTTTACATGCTTCTGTTGCTTGCCGGAAAAAACTTGTCATAAATTGGGTGCCCTCATCTGATCTTGAAGAAACTTCTGCAGAAGAGGTCTGCTTTCATGATACTCTATAACCTCTTCCCTTGAATTTCTTGTTAGCATTTTCCTTGTTTCAAAATTTACAATAATTCTTATTGGCAGACTCCTGATGCATACAAAGCAGCATGGAGGCTTTTGAAGGTGAACTTGTTTTTACTTAAGAAATTGATGCCATACATTTTAATGTGCATTTTCATCTTCTTAACTTTTGTTTCACTCCAACATAGTTTACTTTTGCAACAATGTTAACAATCTTTTGTTACAGAGTGCAGATGGCATACTTGTCCCCGGAGGTTTTGGAGACAGAGGGGTGGAGGGTAAAATTCTTGCTGCTAAACATGCCCGTGAAAACAAAGTCCCGTACCTCGGTATTTGCCTCGGGATGCAGATTGCTGTCATAGAATATGCTCGCTCAGTCATGAACTTGAGGGAGGCAAATAGCACAGAGTTTGATCCTGATACAACAACTCCTGTTGTTGTTTTTATGCCAGAGGTAACTCTCGATTTCTACATTTTCCATCCTATTTTTTGAGGTAATCTTTCATGATCTTTTTATTCTCTGTTAACATAAAAGGGTTCCAAAACTCATATGGGAGGTACAATGAGACTTGGATCAAGGAGAACTTACTTTGAACTTGCTGATTGCAAATCTGCAAAGTTGTAAGCACAGAAGTATCTTTTGACCAGTGATGTTTTCATATTTAGTGTTTAAAAAGGCAATTAACTTGTTATATATTCCGGTTTTTCTTTAGGTATGGCAAAGCAAGCTTTGTTGACGAAAGGCATCGACATAGATACGAGGTTTGCCCTATTTCATCTTGCTGATTAGAGAAGTTTAGCTAGAAGTCTAATATGATAAACGTAGTTTGCTTAATCTTGTCTTGCTGTGTTTTTCCCTATAGTTCTTAGTTATTAATTTTACAGGTAAATCCTGAGATGGTAACAGAATTTGAAGAAGCTGGTCTTGCTTTTGTTGGTAAAGATGAGACAGGAAGACGAATGGAAGTAGGCATTTGGAAGATTTTCTTGCACTCAAGAATTTCTGATTTTTTTTTCTACTGTTTTTTAATATATATATCTATTATCATCAATGGCGCAGATTATTGAGCTGCCCACTCATCCTTACTTTGTCGGCGTGCAATTTCATCCAGAATTCAAGTCTAGGCCAGGGAAACCCTCTGCTGTTTTCTTAGGTATGCAGCATTTTGAATATTGCATAATTTCAAGACACTAAGCCAGTTTTATGCTCAAATTCAGCACACATGCCTCAGTTTTGAATGCAAGATGAAAGCTGTATCAAATATTGCCACAGATACTTTCTACTTGAATGTTGATCCTGCATCCACTCTGATTAAGCATATGCATCTTTGCCAGTGTTCCCTATTTCAATTTTTTAAGAAAAGTTTTCTTGTCTATTAGCTTTAGATATAAATTGTGACCTTGAATCTTGTCTCCCTGCTTTCTTCTCGATGATCATTTCTGCACAATCATTTTTCAATTTTCTTCTCAAGCATCTCATACACCACCTGGGGTTCAGAGGCTAGTGCACTCCGAGTGCTTTCTTTTAGGAAATTAGAGGAATAATTTTAAATCTTATTTAACATTCTTCTTGACAAACTCTTTTACAGGTTTAATAGCAGCTTCGTGTGGCCGGTTAGATTTTTGGTTGCAAGCTTCTGGTCAACCGAGCATCTTAAAACCAAATACTTCCAGTAATGGTTTTTCCAAAGTCTGCCAAAATGGGAGCTTGAAGAAATCTCCCAAAAGTCTGCTTAATGGAACTTTCCACTCCAATGGAAATGGTGTTCATGTCTAACGTTGGAATAGTCAACCTCCTGGATGTTATTGTGGCTTTTGTGTCTTGTGGTTTTCTTGGCAGTTCTGTTCTTCCATATTTGCATGTGCTTTGTACAGTTAGTTGATTATGAAATCGAGTAAATGCTCCAGTGTTTTGACAGGGAGCCTTGGTGACCTTGCCATCAGTTAGAGTTTCAGGTGTAGCCTCATTTCTTCTAATGAATGTTTGATTTTGACTAGAGGAAGTTGGTGAGCGAATCAGGTGTATTTGAGAGAGGAAAGATTTATGTGAAATTGTTGTATGACATTCTAATCTCTAAGGTGATGATGCCTGTCAGTTTTATTTTTTCTTAATCTTTCTACATGATGATACCTCGTTGGGCTGCTGATCGTTTCTACTCTGCACCCGAAAAGTAGCAAAACTTATTGCCATTCACATTGTTCATCGTAAAACTGACAACAAGATAGCTCGATTGATCACTAACCGGGATTGAGATTGAAGTGCTAGGCAGTTGCCATTGGTGGGTGCAAAATGCCCGTCTGAGATGATCTGCCATTAGCATCACACAAATGGACAAGGTTCTCTATTTCCAATATCAATCTTCATGTTCTGTAATTTATCACTAAATCTACCAAACTCAGAATTTGATGAAGCATGTAGCAGACTTTGAAAAAAACAAAAACAAAAAAACGACATTGGAGTGGAGAAGAAGAGATGCTACATAATTCGTTTGGTACACCAACTGTACCAAATAATAAACACAAGACGGTGAACAAACGTTCACCGTTCACCAACTGTATTAAATACGATGTAGTTAATTTGTACAAGACCTTATTGTCAATTTGTCATCTCACAAAACCACAGACTATATATGATAATGTAAAATTTTAGCATGTAAATATATAATATACATTTTAGTATTAACGTTCAATTTATTTATATATTATATTTTCTCTAATATAGAAAGGATTAAGATTTATATCAATGATGCTTTAGGCTGCCAAACAAGTCTCTATGTTGACAACAACAATGCCACTGAATTTTGAAACTAACTTTTTTGAGGGACTGGTGATGGTCTATTTTAATAGTTTAGCCATTGAGCATGGGCTACTACAGGATTACAAGATGGCTGCAGAAATAGATAAAGATGGATAAAGTGTGAGGGCAATAATTGAGAACAGATGGCACGGTGTAGTGGTATGGGAATTTGGTAGTTTAGTGATATTTTCTACTTAAACTGTACTCCTGCAAACTTTATGATGATTAATATTCTTGATACTGCAGTGAAGAGCCATTGGCAGAACGAAACAAGAATCAGTGGAAATTCAGTCTAGTTTCAGTTTGAGCTTCTAAAATATTATAGAAATAGTTATTTTTAACAATAGATGAAATTCGATCGTAAACAGTTCAAAACAAAGTTCATTCTAAGAATAGATTTAGAAGCAAAATAGGAAACGTAATTTCTAAGGCAACAAATCATTAAACAGACGCGAAAGGTTCAAGAGTTGGGATTCAGAATCTGGTTGTTGTTGTTGTTGTTTTAATCATGAAGATGAAGGGCACTAGTTGGCAGGATTGTTAGAGCACTAAAAATAAAAGAAATTTGAGAACAGAAGAAGAGATGAAAAAACAATTGCTTTTGCTGTGGAGAAATGAGATCAATCGAGAAAAGAAGATAGAGTGAGTATTCATTAACTAATTTTGATTTCTGCAGAAAACAGACTCCTTTTTTCCTCTCTTACTTTGCTATTTCATTCAACTCCAAACTCCCCAAACACTTTCTCCGAGAAAACTCATGAATCTCCTCACTGAGCTCTTGCTCTCATGGCTGTTGTTTTCATTATTCTCCTGTTCTACTTCGTCTTCTGCTTCTGCTGCTTCTTCTTCACTATCATCAACACACCCCTCATCGCCGAATTCACCGACAATATTGTCTCTAGACAAATGCCCTCCATGCACTTCCAGGAATCGTTTCGCTTCCGATCCCAAGATCTCCTCCCCCGCCGCCGCCGCCGCTAAGTCGCAGCCTTTCCGCTCCCTTTGCTTCCGGCGGCGCCCACGACCGCGCTCCCTGCTCTCCAGGCTCTCCTCGACCGCGTCGATGATGCGGTGAATGACGTGTCGGTTCGGCGACGCGTCCCACCGCGCCCAGAAGACCTTGTAGCACCCGAAGCAGTCGCAGCCCAGCTCCGGGGGATGCGCCCTCCGCCTCCGCTGCTCCCTCCACCTTCCGCCGCCGGACAACAAGTAGGCCAGGACCTCCTGCTCCCCCGCCGTCAGCGTCGCCGCCAGGGCCATCACGGCCGCGGGTAGCGCAGCCAGGTGGCCTTGCGGCGCTGGCGCAGGGTGCACCTTTCCCTTCCCGTTGCCGAGCTTCTTCATCTCCCAGCCGAAGAGTAAAGAAAAAAAAAAAAATCAGTTTTTGAGGCAAGAAGAAAAGTACAGATGCGTAGTGATGATGAAACGTAGAAATGGATCTTCGGTGAGGAGAGAGAGAGCTCAAAAGGAGAAGTGACGGAGCAGATTTACATCCATTCCTCTGTGCCAATAACATTAAAAATCTTCGATTGTTGGTAGTTTTGTTGACTGAGTTAACGGGCTATGCTACTTTCTGGGGGAAGGTGAAAGCAGCAGGAATCAATAATGAAATGGCTGACAATCTACGCTGTCCAATTTGCATTTAGTGAGGGCAATTCCAAGCAACTTTTTATTTTTAGAGAACTTTCTGAAATTTAAAAACGGTAGGAAAAAAATTTCAAACCAAATTGTATTTGAGATTTTTATTGTAAACACAGTAAGGAAATTTAAAAAAAAATCTTTTCTTTTAAAATTGAGAATGTGAATGAGACGATGAAAAAATAATAAATAAAAATATATGATTTAATAGTAAGAGCTCGTAACAAAATTATTTAGATTTTTTTACGCAGAAAAATAATGAATTTTTATGTTTTTGATAAGATTGGAGATAATAAAAACAATGCCATAACAACTGATGGAACATGATAGAGCAAACTGGAGTTTGGAAAATAGATCGATGTTGCATTCAC
The DNA here is from genome assembly GCA_037833815.1 of Zingiber zerumbet. NCBI lineage: Eukaryota > Viridiplantae > Streptophyta > Magnoliopsida > Zingiberales > Zingiberaceae > Zingiber > Zingiber zerumbet. The sequence continues at coordinate 5,827 of JBBMJZ010386345.1, read as the reverse complement.
TTGGGATGCTTCAACTAGTCTGTCTTTGAATATTCTCCAATCAAGTATTTGCTAGTGGAAAGGAAGAAAATGAAAGGATTATTATGGCATTAATTGTTTTTTTTTCTTATCTTTGTGGACAGAAACCTTTTGTCGATATTAAATAAGTTTTAATCATTATGATTTGATAAAGTACACATATTCATTATCATCATCACCTTTTGTTAATCGGAGGAAATTTAAACATATGGATTAACAAAAAATATACATATATAAATAATTAAGACACGGTCAAAATGTAAATTTCCACCGTTCATTGAATGCCCAAAACAAGGAAGAAAGAAATGCCCCAAATCCAAAAATAACCATTAACCTTGTGGCCAACTTCCCTTTAAATATCATCCACCTCTTCCCTCCCTTCCTCGTCCCTTCCTCGGCAACTAATTAATAATTCCGGCGGCGAACGAAGTCAGCATCGAGAATGGCCGCCTCCCTCAAAGCGGTGGCCGTCCTCGCCCTGATCATCTGCGTGGCTTTCATGGAATCCAGCGTCGTCCCCGCGGACGCCCGCCCGCTGCCGGCGAGAATGGTCCTCGAGGCAGCGCAGGAGAGCCAAGGGGTGGCATCGTCAGCCGTTGTGGCGACGGAGGCCGCCGCCGCCGATGAAGACGCAGATGAGGGATTCGAGTTCGACCAGGAATTGGTCGTGTTGGGTCATTAATTAAGCAAGTTAATGTTTTATTTGATTCGTGAGGGTGGTGATCGATCTACATTGAAATATTCATTCTAATTAAGTTTTGTGCCTTCTTCCAATCTTCGCGTTTGATTTTGTTTGGCATAAGCCATATGGTGGTGATCTACGAATTGAAATGTTCATTGTCTTAAAACATACATTGAAATCTCAAGTCAATTTCTTTGCTTTCCTTGGTTAAAGGCATTATGATCATAGAAAGAAAAATAAGAACAATTAGGACGCCTGCAAAAGAGAATGTATAAATGAAAACAGTTGGTAGTGAGGGAAGAATATCAATAGCACTGTAAGGATATCTTTGGAGATGTGTTCAGGGATTGTTAGAGGAGAAGATTTTCTTCTGTGATAGTTGTCCAATGACGAAGATGTCAAGTGGCAGAACAAGAGCCGGAGTACAAATTTTCCAGCACCTGCACAGCATCCTTCATCGAAGGCCTCCTCTGTGGCGCCGTGGCACAGCAAGCAAACCCTAGCTTGAAGCACCCTAATAACGCCTCCTCCTTGCCCTCCACCTCGTCTCGTATGGCGGCGTCCGCCATCCTCACCGCCCGGTTCCATTCCTCCGCGACGAAGCCAGAGTTGAGGCGGCAGAGCTCCAGCTCCGAAAGCACCCGCCCCGCGATCAGCTCCAGCAACACCCTCCCGAAGGCGTACACGTCCCACTTCACGCTGGCCTTCAGGTTCTTCAGCGACTCCGGCGCCTGGTAGGGTGGAGGAGCGAACCTCGACGCGGAGGACGCGCCGGCGGCGGATGGACTGGCTCCTGCAGACGCCGACAAATCCGGTAAGCTGATCGAGGAGTGCGTGGAGCGTTTGCTCCCGAACTGCCGGGCTGATGGGCCAGCGCGGGCCATCGCTCGATCGAGGCCGAAATCTCCGATCTTGGCTTCCATGTCGGAATCCAGGAGAATGTTGCTTGGTTTGACATTGCCGTGCAAGGTCTTCTTGTCGTGGAGATAGGCGAGCCCCCTCGCCACGCCCCTTGCGATCCGGAGACGCATTTCCCAGCTCAGATGTAACGCTGACGAGCCGAGCTTCTCTGCAAAAAAAAAGTTTAAGGGCAAGTTAAATTTCGCGTTTGTGCAAAGATTTTTAGGATTTTGATTTCATATCTTGAAATTCATGGAGAGGGGAAAGTAGCGTACTGCTGCTAAATGTGATGTTGGCGAGGCTGCCATTGGTTGCGTAGTCGTGGATGAGAAGCTTCTCGTCGGATCCCCAGTAGAATCCCCGGAGACGAAGGAGATTTGGATGCCGAAATTTGGCTATGCTGCGGACCTGCGCATCGAATTCCTTGTACTTGTTGACGAGGCTGCTCTCCCCGATCCGACGCACAGCCAAGGCGGTGCCGTCGGCGAGCACCGCCTTGTAGACGATGCTCGACGCACTTGCCCCGAGGATGAAAGCCGAGGCCTTGAGCAGAGTCTCCATTTCCAGGTTAGTCTCGCCGTCCACAATGACGACAGTAGCCTCTGCATGTTGCTCCTTCCGCTGCAGGTGGTTGAATATGCCGTCCTCCCCCTCCTTCGCGCTCTTGCACGCTGCGTCTTCGTCTTCCGCCTCCGTCTCTGGTGACTCCGACGACTCTGATGTCTCCTCGGTGTCGCCTCCGTCGTCGCTTTTCTTCCTCAAACAACATGATAATGACCTGATCACACTGCAATCGCTAGCGTCGGCTGCTTCTGTGGCCGCTGGAGGCAGCGGTTGCCGTTCATTCTTCAGCCAGTTGCTTCCACCATCATCCTGCTGTAGTTCATCTTGCTGCTTTTGCCTCTTCCTCTTCTTCACATGGTATACGTACAAGATTACTGCGGAGAGGATCGCAATGCCAACCAAGTCGCCGACCGTAATCAGGATAACTGCCAACGGTCGAAGCGATCCACGCCCGGCCGTGCTCTGGCCGGCAATATCCGGAGTGGTTCCGTCCGGATTCTTGGGGAATGCTGCAAAGGCGGGGGGAGATTTAGGCGGTTGCAGGGAGAGAGAGGAAGGGATGGTGCACGGGTTCCTGAGCGGCCTGCCGCAGAGGCTAGGGTTTCCAGCAAAAGCCATCGGTTTCTCAGAGCCGAAAGCGCCGCCGTTTGGTATCACTCCCGTGAGATTGTTGAACGAGAGATCCACCGTGGCATTTGCTGGAATTCTCGCCCCCACCTCCGGAGGGATCGAGCCGGAAAGCCGGTTGTAAGACAGGTTCAAGTAACGGAGCCTCGCCCCGCCGAGTTTCGTCGGCAGGGAGCCATTGATGAGGTTGGAACTGAGGTCCAAATACTGTAGCCGCTCGTACCCGCCGACAGGAAGCTCTCCGCAGAGGTAGTTGTTGAAGAGCGAGGCGACGGTGAGGTTCGGTAGCCGCGAGAGCTTCGACGGCAACCTACCAGTCAACGCGTTGTCGGAGAGATTGAGCACCTGGAGGCTGCTGCTGAACTCGTCGAAGTCCGGGAGCTCGCCGGAGATGGCGTTGTTGGCCAGCGAAAGCACGCGGAGTTCGGACGCGTTGAAGAGGGCTGGCGGTAGTGTGCCGTTGAGCATGTTACCGGAGAGGTCCAGATGGCGGAGGTGTTGGACTAAGCCGAGCTCTGCGGGGACGGATCCCAAGAGCTGGGAGTTAGGCAGGACCAGGCTGATGACTCTAGAAGCCATGGAAACCTCCACATTGTGCCGGCCGCCGCCACCGCAATTAGCAGGGGGACTCCAATTGAAAGCAGCCGCCTCCGGGAATCCCGTGCAGACGACTCCATTCCAAGAGCAGGGCGTGTCATCGTAGAGGTCCCAGTCGCTGAGCACGGCCATAGGGTCGCTGAGAACGGAGTACTTGAACTCGAGCAACAGCTCTCCATCTCCGTTGAGGCCTAGCGTGGCGCTGATCTGGAGAAGAAAAATTACCAGCAAAGTAACAGATCTGAGATTGGAAGCCTCCCATTTGTTCTGGAGCTCGCAACTTTTTGAGCTCATGTTGGTGCTTCCCTGGTGTAAATCATGCCTCGGTGACTGCGTGATCAAGGGAGAAGCCTCCAACATTTGTTTGCAGAGAAAGATGAACTCATAAATTTGTAGAAGCAAAGAGATCAGGAAAGGAGGCAAGCAGAACAAATCAATCTCTAGACTGCTACACTTAGAAATGTGTCAAAGAGAGCAATTTTGTATCCAAGAAAAGATCGAAATGGAGGGGAAATAAGGGGGAAAAAAACAAAACTTGGGCTGCTACCGCCACTGAGAGCGACGCCTGCAACATTTATTTGAAGGGGGAAGAAGAACTTCAGCTAAAGTTAAGAAGAGAGAAGAGGAAGGGAAATGGTCGCAATGCATGTGAAGGAAAGCGAGATGGATTATGGGGAAGAGAGCAAAGCAAAGTCTGCTGCACCCTCAATATTTTTTAACCTGAAACAGCGTAACGGACGGAGAAGGATGGTTAAATTACTTCCAAGAGACAAAGATGCAGGAAAGGAAGCAAAAGGAATGGCTTGCCTTCCCTTGTTCTTTCTATTCGTCGGTCAACTTGACTTAGGGCTGGCTTACCTAACGAACGAACGGGCTAAAATGTACCGTAAAGCGTCACTGGGAGGAGAATCTCGCTAATCGAAAGTGGACATGGAGGAAGAGATTCGCCAATGAGCCAGTGAAGATGGAGCCAAGAACAGAGACAATGGGAGGGAAAACTTCATGCAAAAGTAATAGTGAGGTTCGAACTCTCCTTTTCGTTTTCATTTATTTCTTTTAATCTTTTTCTCACTCACCTATTTATTGTTTCATTGTAGGATTTCACTCCACGAGCATACGATGTTATGAAATCATCATCATTATGGTTTAAATCTACCGTAACCTAACACTTTTTTTTTAAAAAAAAATGAACGGAAAGTGATACAAAAGATTTGGAGTGCTGTCTCCTTCAGGCACACCTGTCCTTTTGTACTGATCATAATTATGTATAATTTTATTGATGCTATGATTGAACAAATTCCATAGCTTTGATTTAATCACGCTGAATCTCTATTGCACGCTTCATTCCACACATTCTCCATAGGTTCAATTTGTCTTCCATGGGGGCCTCATGCTAGTCAAGGACTAACTCATACGACTTGATCTCTATTTGGAGCTTGTGAATTGGTGTGTTTCATATTATATCTTGTGCTTGTATCTTTAAGCCCCTTTAGGAAGGGAAGAAGAGAAAAGAAGATCAACATCATGCAAGATAGTGTGATAGTTAAAGTTGGCGTAATGTTGGTGGTAGACAAGTGATCAACATCATGCAAGATTTGATTCTGTCCGAGCGCTGAGTCGACGGACACTGGGGACGTGACACCCTTCGCTGTCTTCGACTGACGAAGTAGATCTCTGGCAAACCTGCAAAGAAGCCGAACCGGGAGGGGTTTCCCGACGATGACCCTCCGACGCTCAAGTCAGGCAACGATAAATGAGAGAGGCAGCGTAACTGTGGCTACAGTGAAGATTGCGCATACCTTCGTCGAAGTCTGGGGTTCCTTATATAGGACCCCGGGGAGGCACAGACATGCTTCTTGACGCGTGCACGCTTTCTCAAACATACCTTAACAAGGTCGTGTCAGAAAAGCATGTCTGACGCCATTCCGTAATCGTCCGAGCATATATCTGACAAAACAATAGAACCTTCCACCGTACGATTCTGTATACGGCTCGGCCATCGACCATGCTGTTTGTCGGCGGCAGGTGTCTCGAGGTTGGTGTTATCCGCTGTCCCCTTTTGTCCCTTTGCGCTTCTTGTCCGTTCCCGTGCCGAGCGGCCCCGCAGCTCGGCAAGCATATCACTCGAGCATCGGTCCATGTATCGGGGTCGACCGGGGGGACTCCCAGTCGTATGCTCGGATGAGATTGCTCCTGACCGCGCCTTATTGTCTTGTGTCCCGGCCGAGCGGCAAGCCCGCTCGGCCCTGAAGTCTTTCTACCTTGAGCATCGGAAACCCGACCCAGGGTCGGGTTGTCTCTTGTCTGGCTTGGGGGACTCCTGTCCGGTGTCCGGTCGGCCTGATGTCCACGAGTCCGCTCGACACGACCTTGGGGTTGCCTCTCTTGGACATTGGCCTCCACGTGTCGTTGACCCCTGCCAACGAGGGTCCCCCGTCC
>JBBMJZ010386337.1:0-15239 GCA_037833815.1 Zingiber zerumbet | reverse complement strand
AAGGACCACGGGCCTTGGAGTAGGAGTCGATCTAGGCTCCGAACCAAGTAAAAATCTTGGTGTCTCTGTCTTCCTTATTTTCTTTATTTGTTTACTTTTCCGCTGCGTTTACTCGAGATTTTTCGAATCGATATTCACCCCCCCCTCTATCGAACGTCCACGGTCCTACACTACTGAGTACTCTTAGTGTGTAAAAAAGGCTTCTCCGCGTACAGTGAAGGAGACATTCTAGTGGATCTGTTCGACTGCCTTGGATTAACAACCCCCTAGGTTGTAACCAAGTTAAATTCTCTGTCTCTCTTCTTTTTTCGTGTTATTTAGTTTTTAATTTAATTATTGCTATTTATTTTGAGTTGAAAGTCTTGAGCAGGGTATACTATATTTTTTCAGGCAATTCACCCCCCTCTTGCCAACCCCGCTGCACCAACAGTAACCACACCGCTATTGATCACACTAGTAGTGATCACAGGAGGATTGCCAATGCATTCCTCAAAAGATACTTCTCTAACCTTATCACTCCCATTACCCTCAATGAACTTGGCATTTTCTGTTTCGAAGAAGAATCTATTAGAGGGATTATAAAATTTATACATTCTTGACTTCTCAGAGTAACCTATAAAATTAAAGCTAATCGTTCTTGAGTCTAGTTTCCTTTCATTAGGCCTGCAAGGAGTAGCATCAGCTGGACAACTCTAGACAGGTAAATGCTTAATGCTTTCTACCCATCCACATCTTGAATGAGGTTTTAGTTACTGCCTTACTAGATACTCTATTGAATAGGTAAACTACAGTCTTGAATGTTTTACCTCACAAAGACTTTAATAGAGAAGTGAAAGTCATCATACTTCTTACCATGTCTTTTAGAGTTTGATTGTGATGCTCAGCTACATCATTCTGACTGAGTGTACCAGACATGGTATATTGAGACATAATTCCATACTCGGCAAGGTAGTTCACAAAATGTCCTGGATGTTGTTCACTTGATCCATCATATCTACCATAATATTCACCTCTATGATAAGATCAGACGGCTTTAATTTTCTTACTCAGTTGAAGTTCAACTTCGACTTTAAAAATTTTGAATATGTCCAAAGATTGTAATTTTTCATGAATAAGGTACAGATAACCAAATCTGGAATAGTCGTCTATAAAGCTAAAAAAATATGTGTCTCCATTCCAAAATGCCTTAGGGAATCGTCCACAAATATCTGTATGTAATAGCTCCAAAACGTCACTACAGCGACTAACCCCCTTGTTCCTTTTGTTAATAGTCTTCCCCTTAACACACTCTATGCAGATATCAAAGTCTGACATGTCAAGGGAATCGAGAATTCCATGCGACATTAATCTTTCTAGGCGTTGTTTGGATATGTCCTAAATGCCTATGTTATAACATGGAAGAATTCTCGTCAGTCAATTTTTGTTTCGTACCTATACTATGCATTATTACGTTGTCAACCATAGGAGTAAAGGTGTTCAATTTATAAAGCTTATCAACCAAGGAATCATTGCCAGCTAACACTGAATTAAGAAAATACTGAAAATTCTATTACCAAATGAACAAGAGTAACCTGATTTGTCCAAACAAGAAATTGAAATTAAATTTCATCGAAAAGATGGTACAATGAATATATTTTCTAAATCCAGAAGGATATTGGTTCCTAAACAAAGCCTAAAAATACTAATCGACTCAACTTTAGTCTTCTTTCCACTTCCTATATAGATGTATTTTTTACCATCAAGTGGAAGTCGGCTCTTGAGACAACCCTACATAGTGGCACTTATGTGAGTAGTAGCACTGGTATCTATCTACCAAGTGTCAGTGGGTACAATAGCTAAATTGACTCTGAATTAACAAAGTTAAGAAGTTTATCTTTCTTTAAACGACAGTTGATGTATTTTGGTAGTCTTTCTTCATATGACTTTTCTTCTTGCAGAAGAAACAAGTAGGCTTCTTATCTTGTTTCTTTTGCAACTTATAGCCATAGCCTATAAAATTCGCAGTTTGCTTTCTTTTTTCCTTTATTGATCATTTTCCTCTTCTTGCTCGAACATTGGGACCCAGATGCTAAGTGAGCACTTACAGGTGTCTCCCTTATGTTTCTTTTGCCATTATATCACATGGTTGCCAACTTCAAAAGAAGTATGGTAGTCTCGACCTTTTCTTTTGTTACAAAATGATCTGCTAATTGGCTAAGGAAAATCCTAACATCCTCTCCCACAGCTAGAATTTAGCCCTCTACTTTATAATGCTAGCACTGCTAAGAGGTACGGGATGATCATTCCTTAATACATAGTCTAAGTCCATGCAACCTAAGACTACGTTCACGTATTCTTTCCATTCAGCAAAATTCGAACTAGTTAATGTTGGAATGTTATTATACTGGTAGTTATAGATTATACTGAAATTAAAGAGAAAAATTCATTTAAGCTCACAATTTAATTAAAACCAAGAACATGTTTAATATAAAATTATACAAATAAAGCAAAATTTTAACTGCATATAAATGAACTCTTTATGAGATACCAAATATAACATTACATTTTACTCTGTAGATTAAAATATAATTTATTAGCGGTACTCTCAGATATAACTCAAATTTTAATTGGCTATACAATGTATCTTCTTTTGAGCCGACCCATTGTGCATATAATATGATAGTTTATATGAGTTATATTTTAGTTCATAGCTCACAATAATTTTAATCAGTCAAATAATATGCCTTCATTTGAGCCGACATACTTTGTGTATGATCTGAACAAAATAATATTCTGTTTCATAGTTGTAAGCTACCATGTACATATATCCGACAAAAAAGTAATCTTTCTTTGGGTCAATTACTCTTAGCATAGATATACGTCTACCAATATAAAATGCACTAAACCTACCTAAGGTACTTTCTTTTGGACCGACACATTAGTTTAACTAAGTACCATATTTTATAGATAAACTCAAGAAAACCTTAAAAATTTTATTCGAATAAAAATTATTTAATCAGCCTTAATAAGCCTTAATAACATAAAATTAGGCTGATTAATAAATTGATACCTTATGATAATTGATTAATATAATATAATAGATTATCTCAATTAATCTAAAAGTCTACTATGTGACTATATAATTAGATATATAGAGCTTTTCCCTAAAAAAGCTAAGCTTCTTTGAAGTTTTATAATTAAATAATATTATTTAATAGTATTTAATTAACTATTCATACATTAAATTTTATTTAATGTTTTTATTTTAACAGTAAACACTTTTTAAAAAGAACGTTTAATTTATGACGGTTGCAACGTGAACGAAAAAAATAATGCATGTTTAAAAAACATCTAACACTGTTTCAATAAGTTTTTTTAACGAAACAGTGTGTCATCACTTTGAAACCATTTGTTTTGTTTTTTTTTGTTTTTTTTGTTTTTTAATCATAAAACAGTAACATACTATTTTACGAAGAGAATTTTATTTTATTTTTTAATCAATTAAAAGAAACTTAATCAGTAAAAAAACTCAATCGGTTAAAATTGATTTAGTCACAAGTTTAAGGCGGTTAGTCGATTAAATTTTAATCATTTATGTTTAAAATTTTAAACTCGATAATCAATTACTTAATTAAAATATCGATTGAATTATCATAATTTTACCTAAAATTAAGTTAAATGGCGACAATTTTCGTTATTCTTCGCGTTCTTTATAGAAACATGAAAAACTAAAAAAATAAGTCTATCTTAATTTTTCTCTTACATGATTTTCAAAAAATTATATTATACTAGAAAAATTTGATCTATTATACAAACAATAAATTGACAAAAAAATTAAATTTTATTGCTAATAAAAATGATAAAATAGAACTTGTGTCTCTGATACCAAGTGATAAAACTTAGATTTTTCTCCTAACCATATGAATTCCAAGAATAGATAATAACTCAAATAGAGAAAATATTTTGAACAGGGATCTAGTTTCATCCATAAACTTGGCATAATAATTAAATATAAAATATTGTAATTACAAAGAACCTAATGTAGCAAAATTAACATTGTTCTTCATGTAAAGCTTGTCGACTTTACAATTCTACGTAAGAAGAAGAAGAAGGTTGGTCTTCCGGATGAGTTAGGGTTGATGGTGCTGAATCCTCTTCGTCAATGGAGAACGAAGAGACGTCTCAAAAGATGTCCTAATCCTCTAGGGACCAACCCATTATATAATGCACATCCATTATTAGCCCATATGTGATAATGAATGCGGATAATGAGTTCTACATATATGATATCCACATCCAATAACCCAAAAATCTAATAACTTTAAGTTAGATCACTTAAACGGATTCAGTTGCAATTAAGCTCACAGAATAGAGATAAAATCCAACAAAAATGTCTCAAAGCCTCTTCACCTAAAGATCTACATGTGCAATGTGGATAGTCCTTTAGATCACCTCATCTCTCTATGCCAGACTCGTCCGGATATTCAATCGATGATTCCCCTAACCATATCCATTTTTAATCGTGTTGGCACAAGAAGCTCCACCAGTCAGCTCGACCATGCCACTTGGTTCACCCATGTCGATTCCTTCAGTTCAACAACCTGACTCTGTCACTCTGACTCATCTAACTCTGACTCATCTAACTGGACTTAACCTTGTTGTATCAAGCTCTCAATACCAAGAGCATGGTTCATGTAGGAGGTGGGGTTAATGAGACATGGGATGATATGACCCATAAAGTATGGGATGATGTAACTAGCAGGGTATGGTGTGTCACGATACAAATATAATGATGTGACACCTTCTATACCTGTACGAAGCATCCCATCGATCAGGGTAAGACTACCAAAAGCGTGGGTACCATTCTTCCTGCAGTGGAATATATAAAAGGTGATTCTTCTCACAAAAGGGGTATGCACAGAAAATTCTAATATCTTCTCCTCTCAATTACTGTTATTTTTCTTTCATTTTTTATTCTCTTCTTTTGCTCCTCTGCCGGAGACTTGACTTGAATGTCGAATTGGTTAAGCCAGGACCCCTCCTAGCCTTCATTCTAACTCTCTCTCTCTCTCTATCTCTCTCAAGTTTTACAGGCATTCCTGATGGTTCGACCTTCCCTTGGTGTTTGTTGACTTCATTATTACAATGCATGCAAGTTCTCTGTTGTGTGTCTCTATGCACATTTTAAAAATTTATTTCAAAAATGAACAGCAGAAGCATAATAATTTTCTAAATTATTACAGCACATGTATCACGCACATACAGGATACACACATGCGCAAACATTATCGTAGAAAAAATTTCATAAAGAAATGATACCTTTCTAATGACGTATAGAGGAAACAACATCAACTAGCGAACTTAACCAAGTTTGCGTCTAATGATATCCATGTTGATATATCTTCAAGATGGATTTGCTAAGTCATAAGTTTTGTCTTCGATTCGGTACTAGACAAACATAGAGACGAAGCGATTTGAGAGAGGATACTTGGCTCGTCTTTGTGCAAAGCGAGAGAGGGAGCAACCAAAGTTGTTGTTGTCTGGTGTCTTAGAAGTTGTTGCCTGCAACTTTTGGTTGTTATCTGGTGGTGTGATAATTGACGGGAGCCAGTAGGTAGTCGGGCCTTAAGGGCAGACAATAAGGGCAGGCGGCTAAAGGCTTGCTAGTTGCAAGCAAGGAGGATTTTCCTCTTTGTTGTTTGGCACCCTTTATGGTTGTTGAATGGTCGACGACCGAGAGGAAGGTCGGCAGCAAGTGGTCGGACTTCCGTGGTTGTAGACGACACCGGCTGGAGGCGGCATCACAAGCGGTGGTGGCAAGGAAAGAAAGAGAGGGAGAGCAGAGAAAACCTAATCCTATTAGGTTATTCTTCCAATGCTTGCTTTTCCTCATGGAGGGATGATAAATCCAATCATGAAATAAGTATCAAATAATAAAATATCGAAACCCCATGACACTAATATAGCATAAAAATGACCCGGATCATCTCTCATGAGAAATGTAAATAGTGATGATAAATCTTAGGATCAAGTATTATTAGGTTGGGGTTTTGGGTTTCAAGATGTAAATGCTAAAGACGAGTAATGGAAGACAACTCAATCTAATCTAAGCTATGCATCGAATAGAAAATAAAGGAAACTAACTATGGGAACAAATCACTCATGGCATTGGAAACTAGAAAGAGACAAGACTTCTACACCAACCTAAAAGGCTGTAAAATACGAATCGATCAACAATAGAAGCATGATGAAATACAAATCAACTCATGAAATTAAACTACAAGTAATCTAAATTAATCTAATATACTGCCGAAAATATATTAAACATGAACACATGATGAATTGAAAGGCCAATTAACTAAACTAGACTATGAATTCAAATCCAATCTATGTTGTGTAAGGGATTCAATCAAACAACTTCTACAAATACAAATCACATGAAAAAGAACTACACATTGCAAGGGAAGGAATCCCTTATGCTCACGGATCAAGCTAGGGTTTCCCCTAGCTTGTATCAGATCGGATAGGCTGTGAAGAGGTTGAAATGGTTCGAATCGACGTTGAACTCCAATTGAGATGAAGATGAAGTGATTTGGTCAATGGTGGTAAGGGATGGATCTTCTGGAGAGAATGAATCAGATCACGACAATGAAAGATCGGATTGAGAGGTGGCAGAAGTGTGGATCACATGCGAAGGAGGATGAGCTATGGCTAGAAATGGAAAATCCTAAAACTCTGGTGGAGATGGATCGGAGGTGGAGAAGAAAAATCCCTTGACTCTTTCCGATGGTGGGTGGATGTGAAACTCCAATGGCCGACGGTGTGAAGTGGCAGAAGATGGCTTCACTGCCTCCCCTGTTCACGCCTCCATCCTGAAATCATGATCCCGGTGAAGATGATGGAACGTCGGAGCTGGATGGAGTGTATAGGGAAGGAAAAACCCTTAACCCTCAGGTGGTGGATAGATCTCCGACGATGATTGGTGGTGGAAGGTGGAAGATGATGTCGCTCCCCCTCTATTTTTGACCCGATCTAGTATTCAAATTGACCCAGCCCTAAGCACTATAGCTTCTCCTCTCTTTTGAATCCTGCCTCTCATCTCAGATCTTGATTAGCGGTGGATATTCTCTAGATCTGGATCAACGACTGGATTAATTCAGATCTTGATCACTGGTGATGATATTCTTCCTCTTGACTTGGTTGGACCAGATCGTGATGAATGGCCTAGATTTCTTTGGATCTTAAATGAATGGTCTAGATCGATACAAATTGGTCCTCCTTGATTGCCTACAAAATCAATTCAACCAATTAGCACATAATTCCACAAATATAAGATAAATCACATCAAAGCTCTAAATGAATCCAAACTCTTAACATGTAATATAAATGTGAAATTAAACATGCAATCAACTCAAAAGCACGAGTTTAGGATCCTAAATAATGTGACAAAATGATGATTATCAAATCCCCTATACTTATTCTTGCACGTCCTGAGCAAGCGAATAAAACAAAGAAATAACTAAAATTCACCTCCTTAACAATTTCTTAGCAATATCTAGAAGATAATAAAAGAAATTTAATTAAGATCATCTAAAAATCAAAACAATCATGAATACAATCCCTACAATAATCAATAAGTATAGTAATTTCAATCCATTTGAAATAACTAAGTAAGATGCAATCTCATCGGGTAAATGTACCCTACTCTAACTCTCATAATCATGTATATAAGTGGAACTCACTCAAAGCAACTCACAACACTTCACTACCATAAGGTTACTCATTTTCTATTTCTTCATCACTATAAAAACATAACATGTATGAATCAAAAGGATTTATTATGAATTGCAATGGAGTCAAAAAGAATTAAATGAGATGAATACAATGACAAAAGGGAAAGTATAAATAAGGAAATGAGAGCTTGGAGGAATAAACCTTATGAGTTGACCAATTGATTTATAAAGAGGAGTGTCACCACATAAGCAACTCATATATTTTGCAAAGCAATAAGCTTTAAGGAAATAAGAAGTTAGTTCAGAAATTCAATTGTTCAGATGCAAGAGTCTTTGGTTTAAATCCCACTGTCGTGATTCAGTTTTTGTAGTCAATTCCCAAGAATTTCAAAGTTTGAACCTTGACAAGATTGGAGAAGTTCTCTTGAGGTTGGTATTGAACAGAAGCTGCCTACAGAACTTGCCAGATCAACTTAATTTATGCTCTTTGTGCCACACTATTCTTTGTCATAACATAACCAATTTTTTCTTTGGCCTCCCATCAGCTAAACTGACCTACTGAGCTATACCAACCAATTCAATCACCAAATAATACTGAACACTTACATGCTTCACTTAAACTTCTTACTGATTGGGAATTTACAACTAAAAATTAGCACGCTGTTATCAGGCTGATACGTCCATTTCAGTTTCTTAGACTATACACAATTGTTAAAGTTGTGTGTTATTTCCACATGTAAACAACCTAATTGGGCTCTTAGAATCTTTGCGTCTTGATGCAGTGCTGAGTTAGTTTTCATACTAACCATGGAGCCATCAAAAATTGTTTGCTTTGGAATAGCTCACACTTCAAAACTGGCCGAATAGATCACAGAAATCAGCAGCTTCTGCATTCTTCAATTCCAGAAATAAGCTTCAGAATTGATTCAAGGATCAGATTTAAAAAAATTGCAAGCTCTTCACAATTGCACCAAATCAGTAACTCCTTTCCTTTTCTGCTCTTGTTCTAGTTTTTTTTTAATATTCTCTTCCTCTTATTCCAACAACCAAAAATCAGAACTGAAAACAGAACTGAGGCTGATTCTGACTTCTGGTTTCCTTGCACCATGTGCTAGTGATCTTGCTTGCTGTCTTGAATTGTTATGATGCCACAAACAGCTGCAAGAAAGCTTCTAAGATTGAATTTATCCTTGCAATTTATGAATTTAATAACCAGATTCAGAAACTGTGTCAAAGATCTCCAGAATTGAAGCTCTTTTCTAAAATTTCCAATTTTCAGAGTTCAGTTTCAGAATTCTGTGGTCAAAGTGATTTCAACTTATGTTATAAAGAGTTCAACTTCTCAGAGGGTAGCATTTGACACTAGGTTAACAAGATCTTCATTCAATAATGTTGCTGAAGCTTGAATTCTGGATTCTGGTTCAATATCACATAGCTACTGTATTTCAACAATTCACCACCCAATCTCAGCCAAAGTTCAAAGAATTTAAGTTGCCAAGAGAATTTCAGAAATTTAGATTCGAAGAACACTTTCAGGAAATCAGATCAAGGAGAGTTCAAAGAACTGAAACTGCCAACGAGTTTCAGAGTTTCATCATTCAGCAGGGAAGCTTTTCAAATTTAATAAGATTCCAAATATTTTGAAGTCATGAACACTTGAAAAGAAGAACACACCATTTGTCGTTGAGGAAACAGGAAACAATTACTCTACTTGAGTACTTCAATGATCAGGAAGCTGCACAAATAATTTGGTACGCAATGGGTCACGTTGATACAAAAACTTGTACCCATAAAAATCCATTCCAGATCGGTTACATAACTCTTCATCTAGATTTCTTTGTTTCTGTTCTGTTTTTTTTTTTCTTTCTTTACAGAGAACACTCATCCCTGGAATAGCTTAATGTTTACCCTCATATTGAGTAGATTAAGACCAACTCAACTCAGCTTCCAAAGATCAGATTCAATTTCCAAGGCCTCATGCATTTTGGAAATCCAGAATCCAATTCCAGAATTCATAAATGAGATTGATTTCCGGATTATGACTTCCAGATTTCAGTTTTAAACTATGGATTTCAAAGTAATTCTAGCATAGGTAATGGTTGATAGATCAGTTACAAAACTATGAATTAGTAGGAGCTCAAATACAAGTTGTCAATAGTAAGAAACAACAAAAAGACTTGGCACACATGTAATGGTTGATACATCAGTTACAGATTTCATTTCTGCAAATTCTATAGAGTTTCAGATTGAATCTCTGATTTCAGAAATCAGGTTTAGACCTTCAAGAGTACTATTCAGATGAAGAAAACTCATATTTGTTATCATTGTGGATCAATGGGTTGAAAATCAGATTTTTCAGAAACTTGAAATCCTGTAAAGTTCTGGAAATTTTAGATTCCACAATAGCTTCAATTGCAACATCTATACCTTCAAGGTTCCTTGGCTTGATATGGATCCTGATTACTATGTTTACCATTCAGGAATGTGGCATCTTTTCCCTTTCAAATTTAGTAAATGTAGCATAAACACTGAACAACTCTCCAAGGGTGTAAGATCCACAAGAAGCTCCATTGCTATCATTGTTGATCTATAACTTCCCACATAATTTCCTCACTGCTGTAGCATTATCTATTCCAGCATTCAAAGGCCCAACTAGTGATATCATGCAAACCAATCAACTAAACTGTCAACATTTCTATAATATCAACTTTGATTCATTCTTCCAAGTTAGAAATAGTTGTGTCTCCAAGTGCTCGAATTTTTCACAACATATCAGATTTTTTTCTACTCCAAAAATTCCTAATTTCCATGAAATTCAAGCATATGTAATTCTCCCCCACACTAAAACCTTTGTCCATCTTGGAAAGATCTAACTCATCAAGAATTCAACCAAACTCTCAAAAGAATGAAGACAAAGCAAATATGGTGGAAAGTAAACATGTTGAGTGAGTTATTCAACTAGCATTTGAAAGGAAAAGAAATATCCTTCATCATGTTCATACACACATATGTCATTGTAATTTTGAAAAGAAATAAAGCAAGTTCTAGAGTTCAATTGTTATGAGTGCATATCACACAAAAAGATAATAGAGTATAGGTTTAGGTAGTCCTCGCTAGGTAATTTTTGGCAATCAAACTTAATTAATCAAAATAGAACTCATCACCACACTAACCAATAGCATGCAAGTAAAGCATTCAGTCATGTCCATTAACCTAAAAATTGACAGTCAAACTTAAAGAACTTTTACGATTCTCAAAGTATTACTAGGAACCACATGGAAAATTTTATTCAAAAATCAAATGCTATATAGACCAAACAAAGTTCAAAGTATGAAAGCAAAGTATGAAAATAAAGAAAGTGTGCATTAAAAAGAAAAACAAAGAATGAGCTCCCCTTTATTCTAGGCGGCTGAAGGCGATTCAAGAGTAGAATCCACGCCGATAATGGAATGGTCCTTCCTGGTGGTTGGAGTCAGTTAAGGTGCAAAATTCATCTAGGAAGTGGAATGCTATTAGTTGAGACAAAATCACTCCATCCAACCTCTTTCCTTTGAGAATTCTTCTCGGAGATCGGAGGCAGTTCAGATGGAGCAACCATTTTGGAAGCCTATGGTGACCTACAAAGACTAGGAAAGACAACACCTCCCGCACGCATGCGGGGTAAGAGATGAAATATAATCAGTCTCTAAACAAAATGTATTAAGAAATGCATCACATCCAATAAAATCAACCTTAGGTACCTCCATGAAATTTTCTAAAAAATTAGAAAAAATACTGACCTTGTTAAGCTGAAAAGTACCTGGAGATATGAATGTGACATTCTTCTAATTAGGTAAAGGCTCTGGTGCCGGTGGTAAATGTACAACCAAAAGAAGTGATTTTTAGGTACTTGCCTCTATAACACAAGTCCCTACACTCTTATCATCAACATCTGGTTCAGGTGATGGTAAAACTAAAAGAGGTGATTCTTAGGGCATTACTTCCACCATGCAAGTCGCTACACTTTCCTCATCAACAAATGCATAATTAGGCTTAGCTGGCTCCTTAACATCACCAACAACACCCGCATCAACAATATCTGCAACAATAATGTCATCAAAGTTAGGATCAGCTACAACTACATCATCACAACACACAAAATCAGAGGAGTCCTATAGAGCTTTAGAATTAGGATCAGGGTTGTCACAAGCTCTACAATCCACCTCCTCACTAGATAATTGTGTTGTCGCTGGATGATGGATGCTGCAATTTGATCTAGATACATCTAGCAATTCTATAGTGATGCTTCATTTCTTTGCTGGGACTGGAGAATCTATACTCATTTTGCTGCAAGAGCTCATCCATTTTTTGCATTGAAGTTTTTATTTGATTAAGGGCAGAAACTTCTTCGCTATAGTCATGGATTGTTCCCTAGGAAGTTGGCTTGCTCTGCTAGATTAGATGTGACCAATTAGGCATATAATTATATTGGAATTCTTGTGGGCTCTGATATGCTAGATATGGCTTAGTAAATTACCCTTCTGCATCCTCATACTTGAAATATG
Source organism: Zingiber zerumbet (assembly GCA_037833815.1). Lineage (NCBI taxonomy): Eukaryota > Viridiplantae > Streptophyta > Magnoliopsida > Zingiberales > Zingiberaceae > Zingiber > Zingiber zerumbet. Next base: position 2,983 of record JBBMJZ010386337.1, on the reverse strand, counting down.
AATTATCTACCTAATTAGAATTATAGGTATTTGGAAATGACTTATACCTATTCTACTGCTCCATAGGTGAGTAGTATTGATGTTCAAGCTAATAATAATGAGTCTGAGGTTGATAATAATGAGGTTCAGGATGATAGTATTGAGGATGATTAACTTGATAGTACTGACTCTCCATCTTGCCTCCAAAATGCTGATAATATGGATCCATGATCAAAGAAATTTTCTATCCTTACACTGAAAACTAGCAAATAAGATTAGAAGATACAGGGAATATATAAAATCAAACACATAGATATATGAACGTGAAAGCAATTGACACAATTTTTTTTTTTTTCAAATCTTTATGTAAAAATAGGAAACAATCCTAAAATTATCAAACACCACTACATTCTCCGACAACGACACCAAATTTGATAAACTCGATTTTGTCGTGAAATGGGTATCAAATAATAAAGTATCAAAATCCCCTTACACTAATATAGCATAGAAATGGCCCGAATCGTCTCTCACGAGGAATGTAAACAGTGATGATTGTCTCTCACGAGGAATGTAAACAGTGATGATAAATCTTAGGATCGAGTTATTATTAGGTTGGGGTTTTGAGTTTCAAGATGTAAATGCTAAAGACGAGTAATGGAAGACAACTCAATCTAATCTAAGCTATGCATCGAACAGAAAATAAAGGAAACTAACTATGGGAACAAATCACTCATGTCATTGGAAATTGGAAAGAGACAAGACTTCCACACCAACCTAAACTGTTGTAAAATACGAATCAATCAACAATTGAAACATGATGAAATGCAAATCAACTCATTAAATTAAACTGCAATTAATCTAAACTAATCTAATATACCGTTGGAAACACATTAAACATGAACAACATATGATGAATTGAAAGGCCAATTAACTAAACTAAACTATGAATTCAAATCCAAACTATGTTGTGTAAGGGATTCAATCAAACAACTTCTACAAATTCAAATCACATGAAAAAGAACTACACATTACAAGGGAAGGAATCTCTTATGCTCACTGATCAAGCTAGGGTTTCCCCTAGCTTGTATCAGATTGGATAGTCTGTGAAGAGGTTGAAATGGCTCGGATCGACATTGAACTCCAATTGAGATGAAGATGAAGTGATCTGATCGATGGTGGTAAGGGATGGATCTTCTGGAGAGGATGAATCGGATCAGGACAGTGACGGATCGGATTGGGAGGTGGCAAAAGTGTGGATCACATGTGGAGGAGGATGAGCTATGGCCAGAGATGGGAAATCCCAAAACTCTGGTGGAGATGGATCGGAGGTGGAGAAGGAAAATCCCTTAACTCTTTCCGATGGTGGGTGGATGTGAAACTCCGATGGCTGGCCGTGTGAAGTGGTAGAAGATGGCTTCGCTGCCTCCCCTATTCACGCCTCCATCCCGAAATCATGATCCCGGTGAAGATGATGGAACACCAGAGCTGGATGGAGTGGATAGGGAAGGAAAAACCCTTAATCCCCCAGGTGGTGGATGGATCTCCGACGATGATTGGATGGCGGAAGATGATGCCGCTCCCCCTCCTCTGTTTTTTACGCGATCTGCTATTCAAATTGGCCAAGCCCTTAGCTCTGTAGCTTCTCCTCTCTTTTGAATCATGACTCTCATCTCAGATATTGATTAACGGTGGATATTTTCTAGATTTGGATCCACGGCTGGATTAATTCAGATCTGGATTAAAGTTTCAGATCTTGATCAATGGTGATGACCTACTTCCTGTTTGACTTCGATGGACCAGATCGTGATGAATGACCTAGATTCCTTTGGATCTTAAATGAATAGTCTAAATCGATACAAATTGGTCCTGCTTGATCGCCTACCAAATCAATTCCACCAATTAACACATAATTCCACAAACATAAGATAAATCATATTAAAGCTTTAAATGGATCCAAACTCTTAATATGTGATATAAATGTGGCTTTAAACATGCAATCAACTAAAAAGAACGAGTTTAGCATCTAAATAATACGATGAAATGATGGTTATCAAGGGGTTTATATATATCTCTTCACAATGACTTGGGGAGTAAGTCATCTCGCAAACTCAAAACCCAATAGCAACCTGATCTATTAGCATTAAGCTTGGTAGTACCAACACCAGGTCATAGGTTCGATTCACAGGACTGGCAAGGAATAATACCTCTGCACCCTGTGGTGGAAATATTCGGCCCCGCCACCCAGTTACCTCAACAATTACCATGATTTACATCCTTCATGTTGGTCATGGGGTCGGCTGGCGGGGCCCTGGGGACGAGGGTTGTCGTCTTTTTATTAAGCTTGGTTTAAAACCAAACCATCTTGGTTTATAACCAAAACCATCTTGGTTTAAAACCAAAACCATCATGGTTTATAACCAAACCAATTTTGGTTAATAACTAAACCAAACTAATTTGGTTTATTATTATACCATAATACATCTAACCTTACCTTCAAGAGGTGTGACCCACCATTACTACTGTTCCATCAAATATCTTCCATATTTGCGCCTAGTCTTGTCCTACCAAACTTAGTCTCTTTCAATCTAAGAATCCAATTCTTAAACTTGGTTTAAGTCTTTCGGATGTACTTATAGTGTGTATGACCCAATAGGTTTTCTATTTATGTTGGTTGTCCATAATTAATCATTAATTATGGATCGATCATGAGTGACACCTAAAAGTATATCATGATCTCAAATTAATCAAAAAATCACAGTTGATCCCATAACTAAATCTAAACTCTTTAGTAGCTACAGTATCGGTGCGTCCATTCCTTTCACTTATCTTATACCTACTTGATTCAAGATATAGTCTATGTGTCAGTCCCCACTAGGTTGACCATGTCACACCTAGTCCAAGTAGTAGTTCCTTGTCTTGTGAATTCAAATTACTCAAACACATGTCCAAGACGATCATGTTAGGACCGAAGAGCAGCTAGAGGGGGGGGGGGTGAATAGCTCGG
>JBBMJZ010386302.1:0-15247 GCA_037833815.1 Zingiber zerumbet | reverse complement strand
AAGATGAAAGATGATTTTGACGAAGACTACAGTATGAATTTGTATATATAGCGTCAATTCAATTTTTTTTATGTATGCGCATGAAAGGACACTTTTTGATCCTAATGAACCTCCGGAGGAAGAGGTAAATGAGGATGACAGTCCTATTATTTATCAGACCCAGAAATCTCTTATACTTGCCAATTTCACTGGTTCGAATCTATTTTCATCATCTGAAGGATGTCATAGGATCCTGAATAAACATGCTTTTCCACATGCACCAAATGCTTCTGTTTTTCAACCTTTTGTAAGAAAACAAGAGTCAAAGAAACTTAAAGAAGAAAAATCAGAAAATGCGCAAAATATAGCCCAAGCCTCAGTATCTATGGCCACAGATTTTGAAGTTGCTAATAAAATTAGAATACCTGGGCTTTCAGGTGGCCTCACAGAAAGAGAAGGGGAGTGGTCTGATATGGATGGAAACATAGATGGTATTGCAAAAATTTCAAGCAATAAGCAGGAGATAATCAATGGGGAAATTGCAGAAAAGCAGATTGTTAATGAAGTAAATGAGCCTTGTGCTGTTAAAACTGATGAGAACAGCGAAAACAATTCTAGTTTTCTTGGAATTACCACTGACAAAACTGGTGAAGCAATAAAAGACCTGAAAGTTGATGGTCCTGTCTCAGATAACCATGGAAGTTTGGATTGCAGCTCTAGGGTAGATGTGCTGTCTGATGGATTGCAGGAATCTTCAGATGGAAAACCGAAAAAGGTTAGAGGAGTTGAAGCTAGTCATGCTCTGAGATTTGCAAATAATCTTCTTAAGAGGCCTAAAGTTGATGAGCACAAGGAGGCAATGTTAGGGAAGAAAAGGGCCAGACAAACTGTCTTTATTAACGTGGAGGATGCTAGGCAGGCTAGTTCTATGAAAACTACGCCTAGGAGGCAAACATCTTTTTCAGCACCAATTGTTACCCATATTATTAGGGACACCACCGATGCTCATACTCCTGTTATTGACCAGGGCACTGAATCGCCTAATACTAAAGATCAAAAGCAAGCATATATCATGGGAAATGAAGGCAGTTCAACTATAGAATTAACTGACATGAAAAATGAACCAAATGGGGATGTAATTCCAAGAGGTCTTACTCGCCCTAAGAAGCTGAACCACGAATGCTTTTCAGAAACATATCCACAAGTTCCTAGGCAGGGTTCTTGGAAGCAATCTCCAGACCACAGACAATTTAAAAGCTCCCTTCTTCCATTTCAGAAGCTTCCTGTTGCACAAAACAACACAGATCAAAAGTTGGACTCCAAAAAAATTCCTTCTTTGAAGAGGCAGATTTCAAGCAACCCTCAATACCAAGATACATCTGTTGAACGGTTTCTCAGGGAGGTTACAAGTGAGAAATTTTGGCATAATCCAGGTTGGCACATGCTTTGCTGATTCCTTTTCCTGACCTACCTTTTGTTAGTGTAATTGTGGATTTGGTTCCTATAGGGGGGTTTGATATAAGATGCTTTGTGCCATTAGATAGGTTCCAAATTTAGTCTGGAAGAATGAGAGTACAAAGATATGTTGTAGAATTCTATAGGTAAAATTGCTTGAAATTTAATTAGAATGTGAAACACCATGCCTCATTTCTCAAACACAGGTTGCTGCTGCTAGTTCTTGAATTATAGCAATGTAAAACTTGACTTCTTGATACCTGTTGCTTGTAATTCCTTTTGTGCTGACTTTATTTAAATGTGGCACACTGGTAGTATCACTGTGATCATGGGATGCACAGTGTTTTCTATCTCAATTTTTTGTTATATATAAGGTTTCTATATTATTTGCCAGCGCATAGCATGCACAATATTCAATTCATTTTACATACATACTATCTTTATTAGCAGAATTCAGTAGGACAAAGTTTTGTGAGGGTTTGTATTAGCCTATTAGGTGATATTGAATTTTTTCTTTAATTTATTATGCGAAGTATTCTACTTTTCTTCAGAAGAGATGGAGTTACAGCGTGTGCCTGGTCATTTCGAGTCTGTTGAAGAGTATGTGAGAGTATTTGAGCCTTTGCTTTTTGAGGAATGTCGAGCACAACTGTACAGTACCTACGAGGAGCTTCAGGAAAATGTAGCAAGGGATGCACATATAATGGTTCGTGTAAAGAATGTTGAGAAACGGGAAAGAGGTGTGCACATTGCATTCGTTTTAGAGATTGTCAAGTTGTTTACTTCTCCTTTTACAGTGCTGTTTGCAATTCAGAAACCAAATATAAGAGATTACTTGTGAATCTAGAAAATTTATGTCTTTTGCTTCATAGGCTAAGATTTCTAGGGCGTGATCAATAAATATATGTTCATGCATAGTAGTGACTAATTGTTGTTCAACTTTCCATTTTCCAGTAAAGCTTTACCTTGTTTTCCTTTCTTTGTAAAGTATTTCTTTTTTTAGATCCTGTCAGTGTATATAACAACATAGCGCTTGGTGATCCATAAGTGAATCATTGCTAGGATAAATTTGCGACAACATAGCATGCAATAACTTAATCTAGTGATTGTATGAATTCCTACTAGTGGTTTTTTCTATCCTTTTGATGATTTACATAAAAGTGTACAAAAGTCTTGTGGTTGCATTAAATTTCAAATATTCATGGAGTAGTGACTGATTGATTCCTTGTCTCTAAACTCTGTTAGTATTTATGGACGCCAACAATAATTATAACATTCTAAGAGAGAACTTAATCTATTGCTTTGCTTTTCCATTCTTCCTTTGGATGAGATATCATTTTCTTCAATTTCTTTTCTTGGTTTAGAATATGGAGCGATCAAGAGGCATGCATACAAAAAGAATGACATAACAGATGGAGTTGAGAACATGGGTGGCAGAATCGATATGATATTATCACTTACATTCGAAAGTGTTACTCTGTTTACATTATCAAATCAGTGCATACTTACTAACTGATTTAATTTTAATTAAAGCAAATTTAAAATATGATTCAATTCAATTTTAGTTGATTCAATTCTATTAAACAATTTCAATCCTATTTAAATTAATTTATTTCTTAATTAATTTAATTTTAATCAAATCAATTTTAATTTTGATTAAATATTTTAATTAATTTACTTAACTTTAGTTACCTAAATCAATTCTAATTTAATTTTAATTAATTCTTATTAATATAATCGAATTTGTTCATTTGAATTAATTTTAATATCCGATTAAATAAATTGGATCTAATTTATTAATATAAATCATTTAAATTATATTTAAAATTTATATTAAATGAATTAATTTAAAAATGTGTATGAATTAAATTTATTAATTTAAAATTAGAAGTTAATTTAATTATTGAAATTTGTTAACTAATTTAATAAAATTTAAAATCTATAATTTAATTTAATTAAAAAAGAGTTAAAATCAATTAGTTTAATTAATAAAATTATTTAAATTACTTTAACTAGATCAAGTAAATTTAAGTTAATTAATCTAAGAACATTGCCCATCTTCTTCAAGAAGAGGACAGAGAATGCTACCCGCCTGCCTTTTAGAGAACATATGAAAATAGACAATGTCCATGTGTTAGCCTTTGACTTTTCTATCTCTGTCGAATCTCTATCTTCTTCTTGAGCTCTCTTTCTCTCAAACTCAGCTGATTTCTACTATATCTCCATTGATTACCAATGACTAAAATGAATTCAATATCAATTTCTCCTCGAACAGTCCAAATTTCACAAATCTTGTAGTATGTTTGATTTCTTGCTCAAAATAGGATTAGCATCAGCCAATCCTGATCCAACTTTGCAAATCAGGATTGCCTAATTTTGCCAACCATGATTGACAATAATGGTTTTTGGGATGTCCAATGGATGATAAAAACATATATTTGCAACTAATTAAGTGTGATGCATATAACCTGTACACTGGATAAAATGAGAGAGAGGAGAAAGGTGCCGGCGACAGCTTTGTACATTAAAAAAATAGCTAGGAAAAACATACAGCCTTAGAGCTTAGTGATGGATAAAACATTTTTTGTACCCAAACATGAGTAGCTTGCTGAGTTTATGGTTCTGCATTCTGATTATGCTTGATTTACAAGAAATGGTGGCTGTTCTTTCATTCAATCTTTGTTTAAAAATGTTATCTTATATGTTCAATTCAGGGTGGTATGATGTTATTGTTCTTCCTGTTCATGACTTCAAATGGACTTTTAAGGAAGGTGACGTAGCAGTTTTGACATACCCAAGTCCTGGTGCAGGTTTGAATTTATCCTTGTATGATGTTCTTTTTTTAATTTATTGAGCAATTAGCATGCAATGAGTACGCTGCCTGTTAAGTTTGGATTAAGAACAGGGAATTGGAATAAGGAAGTCTATATTAATTCTTACTATTGTTGTTTGTGGTCTTGGACACAGTGAGATCTGGTAGGAGAAATAATTTTGGTGCTAATGAAGATGGTAAGCATGAGTCAGCTGGGCGCGTTGTTGGTACGGTGAGGCGGCATTTTCCTATTGACCCACGTGACCAGACTGGAGCCATTATTCATTTTTATGTTGGGGACTTGTATGATTCTAGTAGGTAATATCCATCCTTAGATAGCATTTTAAAATGCATTTGTCTCAAAATAAAAGTTGAAATTGAGATTTGTGCCTAGTTGTTTGTATTAATTTCAACAGTGATGTGTTAATATTTTTTTCCTCAAACCAACTTGGCATATGCTAACTGCAGTAATTTGACATTGCAGCAAGTTTGATGATGATAATATCATTAGGAAACTGGAACCCAAGACCACTTGGTATCTAACCACTCTTGGAGCCCTTGCTACTGCTCAGCGGGAATACATAGCTCTTCATGCTTTTTGTCATCTTAACATTCAGGTGACAAAGGAAATGTAATGACATTGAAAATTTTAAATTTCTATTTCTACTTCTGCTGATGCTAACGGAATGAAGATATACAGATGCAAACAGCAATATTGAAACCTAGTCCAGAACATTTTCCCAAATACGAAAAGGGGGCACCTGCTATGCCCGACTGTTTTACTCAAAATTTTGTGGATCATTTGCATAGAACTTTTAATCCTCCACAGTTGGCAGCAATTCAGTGGGCTGCTATGCACACTGCTGCAGGTACAAATAACAGAGGTACTAGGAGACAAGATCCTTGGCCTTTTACACTTGTTCAAGGTCCACCAGGAACTGGGAAAACACACACAGTCTGGGGAATGCTTAATGTGATTCATTTAGTCCAATATCAACGCTACTACACTGCACTTCTCAAGAAGCTTGCACCAGAAAGTTATAAGCAAACAACTGAGAGCAATTTGGTTAGTGTCAGTAGCGGATCAATAGATGAAGTCTTGCAGAATATGGATCAAAGTCTCCTAAGAACTCTGCCAAAACTTTGTCCTAAACCAAGAATGCTAGTCTGTGCTCCTTCAAATGCTGCAACAGATGAGTTGTTAGCACGTGTTCTTGATCGCGGCTTCATTGACGGGGAGATGAAGGTTTATCGTCCCGACGTAGCTCGGGTTGGAGTTGATTCACAAACCCGTGCTGCCCAGGCAGTGTCTGTCGAGCGAAGAACTGAACAACTTTTGCAAAAGGGCCGTGAAGAAGTAATTAAATGGTTGCATGATTTGAAAGGTCGTGAAGCTGAACTGGCACAGCAAATATCTCGTTTGCAGAGAGAACTCAGTGTTGCAGCAGCTGCTGGTAGGTCACAAGGATCTGTAGGTGTTGATCCTGATGTTCTTGCTGCTAGGGACCAAAACCGTGATATGCTACTACAGTATCTAGCTGCAGCTCTAGAGAACAGGGACAAAGTTCAAGTTGAGATGTCGCGTTTTCTTATTTTGGAAAGCAAGTTTCGTGCCAGAGCTAGCTTTAATATGGAAGATGCTCGAGCCAGCCTTGAAGCAAGTTTTACCAATGAAGCTGAGATTGTCTTTACAACTGTGTCAAGCAGTGGCCGCAAGATATTTTCTCGTCTTACTCATGGATTTGATATGGTGGTCATTGATGAGGCTGCTCAAGCCAGTGAAGTTGCAGTCCTTCCACCACTGTCACTTGGTTCTGCAAGATGTGTTTTGGTAGGTGATCCACAGCAACTTCCTGCAACTGTTATAAGTAAAGCTGCTGGGACTTTGCTTTACAGCAGAAGTCTTTTTGAGAGATTTCAACAAACAGGATGCCCGACACTGTTACTGTCCGTACAGTATAGAATGCACCCTCAAATCCGTGATTTTCCGTCACGATATTTCTATCAAGGACGCCTGACTGACAGCGAGAGCATTGCCAACTTAGATGATGAGGCTTACTACAGAGATCCTCTGTTACATCCCTATGCCTTTTACGATATTACACATGGGAGGGAGTCCCATAGGGGAGGATCTGTCTCTTACCAGAATGTTCATGAAGCCCAATTTTCTTTGAGGTTGTACAAACATCTACAAAACTGTGTCAAATCAAATGGTGGGAAAAAAATATCCATTGGCATAATTACACCTTATAAACTTCAGTTGAAGTGCCTACAACGAGAATTTCAGGAGGTTCTTGGCACTGAAGAAGGCAAGGACATTTATATAAACACAGTTGATGCGTTTCAGGGTCAAGAGCGTGATGTAATTATAATGTCATGTGTCCGTGCATCAAACCATGGAGTGGGATTTGTTGCCGATATTCGGCGCATGAACGTTGCACTTACGCGAGCTAGGAGGGCATTATGGGTAAGCAGTCATACTTCATTTTACTTGAAACATGGAGTTAGTTAAATAACATTGATGAATCATTTGATTATTATAGGTGGTTGGCAATGCAAATGCTCTCGTGCAATCTGAAGACTGGGCTGCTTTGATAGCTGATGCTAAATCAAGAAAGTGTTTTATTGACATGGAAAGGATCCCAAAGGAATTCTTGCTGATAAAAGGATCCACTGCCTGTCCTGCAAAAGTGGTCTTGAATAGCACTAGGAGTTCAAAAAGTTGCAGCCAAAGGCAACAGCGGTTGGATATGCCCTCAGAACCCAAGTCTGGAACGCAGTCTGCAAATGAAAATAAATCCGACTACTTTCCATCAAGGAACGGGGGCTTTAGAAATGTAGATGACATGGAGCATTTGAATGAAAAGGCTAGAGATGCTTCTCAATATGGCAGTACCAAGTGGCAGAATCCTTCTGGGGTTTCTAGAAGAGAGAGATAGTCTGCTGTCAACACCTATTGGCATTTCTTTCTTTGTGCAGATAATTCTGAGACGCCAAGACTTTTTCTGTCAAACAAATGCACACGCCTTTCAATTTTTCTCACAGAAATCTCCATTGGTCATGAGATGCCTGACCATTTGGGCCAGTAAGCATGTGATTGAACATTGGCACGACATAGTTGGAGGCCTAGGGAGAACAGCAGCAGGCCTGCCTCCTTGCTTTTATGCCAGGGCGGAAAAAAGCAGCATGCTGCAGAGACATGGGAGAACAAGCATCCCAGTTGGTTGAAATTAAGTCTACATTTAAGTTCTGCCTACCTTGTTTGTAATGCTAGTTAATAGAGGCAAGTCTGGATTCCACGGATTACACGAGTAAACGTGGGGAGTGCACGACCATTGCAGTTCCATTGTAGTGGTGCAGGGCTATGCGCTCCTCATTGGAATCAGAATCGACAGCGGAGAAGCAAGCATGGTGCCATAATTTACAAGTGCTTGTGTTTTCTGTGTAATTCGTAGAGGGTGCATGGTATCTAAAGGGCTAACCAGACAGTTGGAGCATGGCTGTTTCTTCAGTACCCTTCTTTCTTATAGTTTGCAGCGAGTTGAAAATATTATCGATTTGTTAATGGCATTTATCAATTGTTTAGACATTGGCTTCTACAATATCCGGTTAAACATTTCTCTCAATATGTTCTCTCTCGATCTTTGAATCTGAGGGACAACTGCAGCAACTGTTATTTTGTGAAGTCTTGCCATTCACGTGCACTGTTGAAAAGCCCGTGGAAGATCTGCAGCATTTCCTGTTCATCAGTCGTGATACTGCTAAAGAACCGTCCGGGCATGTCCAAAAGATCCATTGGTTCTAAATTTATGCTTAAAGAATAAAGATGTTGATTTTTTTTGTAAATGTTTGCCTTAAAGGAAGTGATATTGTTAATGATATACATTTTTATTTTGTCGGGGCCTTTGCCTATTCATTAAAATATCACTCGGGAGATTCTTTTTCCCTGTCTCATGCATCAATTTCTTACATGGGAATAGCATTTTCAATTTCAGATTATCAGTAGCATGTGCTCTCAGACTGCTTCTGAAAGCTGGATAATCAAATATAGGTACGTTGGATTATGAAACCTGTAGAAAATAAGATCTGGAACTATAAGCGTTTGGTTTACGGTTTTCAGAAAATGATTTTTCTGCGTTTTTCATTTTCTTAGAAAACGCTTTCTCATTTTCTTGAAAATGAATGTGGAAAACGTAAACTAAACGTGTTTTCCATTTTCTCAGAAAATGAAAATAGAAAGCAGCGTGGAAAACGCAAATCAAACGTCCCCGTACATTTCTGGAACTCCATACACAGAAAATATGAACATAAATATATCTGCGGATTATCCACTCAAAGTCAGATTACAAAGATATACTTATTTTTTTAACCATCCAAAATTTACCTATTTTTTAAATCATTTTCTAAAGTTTCAAATTAGCTTTCTCAGTTCTCAATCACCGAGATAATTTTAAAATTTTGAATAGAGATGTTTGGGGGGCGAAACGGAAAATTTTCTGTGCTGCAAAATTGCGCCGTAATTGCAAAAAATGCTGGTCTCCTCGCTCCTCCTCCTCCTCCGCCTCCTCCCACTCCACACCACCTGATTGACTCTCATTGCTACCTTCCATTCTCACGCATTTCCTAAATGGCATGTCCGTCTCATTCGCTCTTGAAAGTTGATGGACTCCTCCATCATCGGAAGCTCTCAATTTCTAAATATCGGTCGTTTCCGCCATTATATAAAGCTTCGACTTCCCCCGTGATCGATCGCAAGCCTGGCAAGGACTCCCTTGCATAATGAATCCGCCATTTTAATTTCCATGTGAGTTGTCTTCCTCCTAAATCTCCTCCCACGGCTTGCGTTGATGATCTCGTTCTTCATGAATTTGGTAGCAAGATTTGAGTTTCAATTACTCGGGTTTGAAAGACGGCATATTTACTTCTGCATCTTCGTTGTGATTGATTGCATTTTCCTTATTGGGCAGAGGATTTCGATATTTCTGAGCAGACAATTGGGCGTTAGGGCTTTTTTTCTTTGATTTGAGCAAAAAAATTGAAAATATTAGATGTTTAATGTTACTAAGAATCTCGTGAGACTTTCGTGCATTTTTTTTTTTTAAATTTATCTGATTTGTTTTTGCATTTAACAATGCTCCTTTCTACCACTATTTCTAGCCTCCTCAATCTAAAGCTAATTCAATAATTTGGATGAACAAGTATTGGGCGACATTGTGCGCTTTCCGAACAAATGAGCAAGTTGCCGGAAGGGATAATTCCATACTGATAGTATCTCTATCTTAATTCTTAAACTCCTTTTTATACATGTGTATTCTTATTCTGTGCAGCTCACCTGCACATTTCTTCTGACTCTCTAGAAGCAGTACCCTTGTTGTTGTTGTTGTTGAAACAAATTACTAATCCACTAGTGTTTCTAATTCGATTGTTTTCTACTTCTTGTCACTTTTTCCTGCCTGATCTCTTTATGAAACTACATTTTCCCTCTATTTTGAAATGTTTCTTACTTTGCTTTAGTTTTAAACCCTCAAATCCAGACTTTTAATCAGTTTGTGAATGTTAAGTCAGGTTTATAATTTATTTCAACAATTGAAGAAGGTTAGAAAATGGGAACATGCGAAACACAATCGTTGGGTGTGCTACTGCTATTGTCCTGGGCAATAACCATACAGGCACGTTCATCTTTGTATATGGCATACAAAGATCCCAGTCAACCAGTGAATATTCGAGTGAAAGAACTATACAAGCTCATGACTCTTGAGGAAAAGATAGGCCAAATGACACAAATTGAGAGGACAGTAGCCACACCTCAGGTCTTGCAAGACTATTTCATTGGTAAGTTGCTAACAAATTCATTCTAACATTATTCATTATTTATTTTATTTTTTTTTTTTCAAAGGAGAAGATAAGTAAGATTACCCACCCAGTAGTATTCACATTAGAAACATGAACACAAATAACAGAGCTAGTAACTCTCCCATTAAGAGTTTACAATTAGTCCAAGTACAAATGTTGAATTATGTATAGTCTAAAACTTAAGGAGTAGTGCCTCAGGCTCTTCTGATTATCCGGATGAAAAATATAAGGGAAAGAATAAAATTGCATATGAAAATTTAACATTTATCTCTCTCTCATATCTTCCATCCAACCAAGTAATTGGACCCTTAGGAGTGGAAAGAACAAAAGCAACACGTATCAGTCAGGAAACAGATGGAATTCAGATTTCCAATTGCATTGGCATATTTGGTTTGCTTGGATGGTGGAGCCCAGCCTGTCCACAACGTTAGGATGTTTAGCCAACTTGGGGTCAGTGGGTGAATAGTTGTTTCCCTAGAACCAGTTTGTTCCTCTCAATCAACACAATGTAAATTCATCCCAGTTAAACAGTATTAAAAATGATTTTATCTGTATGATCAGCAATAAGAAAGTATGCATGCCCGTGGCCAACTTAATTTACAAAATCAACATCTTACGTTACAGGTAGCATATTAAGTGGTGGTGGAAGTGCTCCTGCTCCGAATGCCTCTGCGCAGGCTTGGATAGATGTGGTAACCAATTTCCAGAAGGCTAGTTTGTCAACACGCTTGGGAATTCCCATGATTTATGGGATTGATGCTGTTCACGGAAACAATAATGCCTATGGCGCAACGATGTTTCCACACAACATTGGTCTCGGGGCCACAAGGTATGCATATTGTGACATCAATTTGAAATTTAATTTTCCATTTAGATATCTTCATATCTTCACGGTTATAATCCCTTTATATGTTATACTAAATGTACATTCACTCTAGTTTTCGGACACTTTTTCCTTCATTTGTCATAGATTTTATTTTGTTTACCTTTTACTCCATTGCTTTTAAATATTTTTGCAAGTTGTAATACTTTTTTGTGAACGTAAACATATATTTTCTGCAGATTCAACCTCTTAGTTTTGTTACCTTATATCTTAATTGCAGGGATCCTTATCTGGTAAAGAGAATTGGTGCTGCAACGGCACTTGAAACGAGAGCTACAGGCATTCCTTATGCTTTTGCACCCTGTATTGCAGTAAGTAGATCTAGAACAATTGCAGATACATTATTTTATTTTGAGAGCAAAGGAAGGCAGAATCCCCATCTTAAGTATATAAGACAGATTCCTGTCTTAAAATTTCAATCTAAAACTCATTTTCAAAACACAAGGACAATTTCTCCTCTTGTTATTACATGGTCCAAATTCAGGTTTGCAGAGATCCAAGGTGGGGACGGTGCTATGAGAGCTATAGCGAGGATCACAGTGTTGTACAGGCAATGACAGACAGTGTCCTTGGTTTACAAGGAGATATCCCTGGAGACTACCCAAGGAACTTTCCTTATGTCGCTGGAAAGTAAGTATTGCAAATCCAATCAGTTATCGAATCAAATAAGAATGTCATATTTGTTGAAGTTCAAGAGAGAGCTCAATCCATCCCAAAATGCAAAGGCAATTAAGTGGGAGATCTCCTAGCATTTAATCATATTTTAAGAACACTCCTTTTGAAATGCAAGAAGGGCAGCCTTTGCACAACGGTAAAGTTGTTGCTTTGTGACCAAAAGGTCACATATTCGAATCCTGAAAGCAACCTCTTACAAAAAAACAAGGTAAGACTACGTACAATGGATCCTTTCCTGGAACCCCGCATGGCGGGAGTTTCGTGCACCGGGTTATCCTTTCCTTTTGAAATGTGAGAATAAGAGAGCCCAATCAAACCCAGAACACCAAGATCATTAGGTTGAAGATCTCACAGTATGCAAGTCTATTTTGATTTTGAGATGTGAATTAAAGCGTGGAGTTTATCCTCTTCTCTTGCATCCACTCCTTTATTTTATTTAACAATGTTGAACTTATTCATTCACAAGCAACTAATCACAGTCCATATATGAAATAATGAGGTTAAATAGGTTAAGGATATTGACATAACATAATCAAAGATGACAAAATTTAGAGGTTTGAAAGTCTTAATGAATTGAGATTATTGGTATGAGGGGTCGAAAGAAGCTGAAAACAAACTGTTAAAAGAGATGTAAATGAACCTGAGATATGGCCTTGAATACACCCAATGCCCCAAAAGTAAAAAATGTAGGTGATCCAAATAGTTTATTTGAGACTGATGTACCACCAATATCTTCTTTTTCTCAATCCAACAATGCAGATTGTAGGACTGGACTTTGATTGTTTGGTTGATTTCGTAAGTTTTCTCTCACTGCATCAACGTCCGATTGCTTTCTCAATGCCATCTTATCTTCAGGAACAATGTAGCAGCTTGCGCCAAACATTATGTTGGTGATGGTGGCACGCAAAAAGGAATTAATGAGAATAATACTATTATTGATTATGAAGGTCTTCTTAGCATCCATATGCCTCCATTCGTTGATAGCATTGCCAAGGGTGTGGCCAGCGTCATGGTTTCTTATTCAAGTTGGAATGGAAAAAAAATGCACGCTAACCGTCACCTTATCATTGGCTACCTCAAAGAGAAGCTTGGTTTCAAGGTAAAATACAATGAGCATAACTGATTTTACCTGCCTTATTTACTGACTATGATTCTATGATACATTACTAGGGATTCGTAATCTCAGACTGGCAGGGGATCGACAGGATCACCAATCCTCCTGGTGCAAATTACACTTACTCAGTTCAAGCTTCAATTAATGCTGGTCTGGACATGGTGAGTAGCGAGTAACACATTTACTATTCTCTTAATAGATTGTTTGAATATTAAGTGTTGAGAAATCACAGTGATTGGCATATTCATATCATAGACTAGTGATTTTTTCATAGTGCCGGTGGCAAGTCAAGCATATAATTGTCTACCTGAACAAAATAACTGCATATCTACTTTCTAGTTAAGATTGACATAATTCCAACGTCTTCATGGGAAATAGGATAGATTTCAGAATCTTATAAATTTTTATACCCAAGATTTTGCTTCGAGATGCTGATTGTCCATTCCATTTGCACTCTGATTGATTTGCAGGTGATGGTTCCATATAATTATACAGGGTTCTTTAGCGTCGTGAAGTCCCTTGTTAATGCCAATGTTATTCCCATGAAAAGGATTAGAGATGCAGTAAAAAGGATCTTGCGGGTAAAGTTCATCATGGGCTTGTTCGAGAACCCTCTTCCTGATCCGAGCTTAGCTAATCAGCTTGGATCACAGGTGTCTTGATTCTATCTCTCTGCACATCAGCTTCATTACAGATAAGTTTAACCGAGCTGTTCATCCTGATTACTCTGATGGACTGACACAGGAGCACAGAGACTTAGCTAGAGAAGCCGTGAGGAAATCACTCGTGCTTCTAAAAAATGGAAAACCTGGTTCCCAACCTCTGCTGCCCTTGCAAAAGAACGCCCCTAAAATCCTCGTCGCCGGAACTCATGCTGATAACCTGGGTTTCCAGTGCGGTGGTTGGACGATTAATTGGCAAGGAAGCAGTGGACAAACCACTGCCGGTACGTGTATGATTCCCGGTGTCCGAGCATCGAGCGTGGGAGATTATAACAGCAGTGATCGATTAAAACAAGACCGAAAGCTTAGTTTTTTTTTGCATGCGCAGGTACCACGATCCTTCAAGGCATTAAATCCACAGTTGATCCTTCGACACAGGTGGTCTTCTCGGAGAACCCTGACGCCAACTTTGTGGGAAGCCAAGGATTCTCTTACGCCATTGTTGTGGTCGGGGAGGTGCCCTACGCCGAGACGTTCGGGGACAACCTCAACCTCACCATCCCCGCACCTGGACCGAGCATAATCCAAACGGTTTGCGGCGCCGTCAAGTGTGTCGTGGTCCTCGTCTCTGGCCGGCCCCTCGTCATCGAGCCGTACGTTCCGGCGATGGAAGCGCTCGTGGCCGCGTGGCTCCCGGGCTCCGAAGGCCAAGGGGTGGCCGATGTCCTCTTCGGAAACTTTGGGTTTACCGGGAAGCTTCCGCGCACCTGGTTCAAGACGGTCGCCCAGCTGCCGATGAACGTCGGCGACCCGAATTACGACCCCTTGTTCCCGTTTGGTTTTGGGCTCACAACCTAATTGTTGCAAAACTGAAAAAAAAAAATGGATAAAAATTGGATTAAATTGGGTTACATACTGTGTAAGGGAGAATAGTCTGAATATCCAAAGATTTATAACAACAATTCAACAAAGTTGTTTTTATTGAATCGCAATTTATAGATCATGTGAATATACATGTATGAATGAGAGATTTTCTTTCATGTGTGTGCCCGCAAGGGTTCAAATTGATATTAGAATTTGATACGGTGATAAAGATGGACCTTCGAAAAGTAGGTTAAAGAAGGAAAGATCAGCAGATGTGGAGATCAAAATCAAGAAGTAATGATCAAAATTACTAACCCGAGCATGGACTTTCGGACTTGGAACTACCGACCGAGCTTATGTGGACGAGTGGACCTCGAATAGTTATGTGGACGAGTGGACCTCGAATAGTTAGTCGGACGTGAGAGACCGACCGGACTCCCAAGTGGTCATCCTTCACAACTTGCAGATGAGGTTTGAAGCTAACTATTAATTTATCCGGGCCATCGCCCTATCCGATCGAACCTAAGGACCGATCGGACATATTGCGCTTCCTCATCAAAATGAAGGGTCGAGTGAAGAATGAGTTGTTGATTGAATTCTATAAGGCCGAGTTGGCTATCCCTCGGTCGAGTGGCAACCGGTCGGCCTATATCGGGATTTATATACCTGTCATGTCGTACTATTTTGGAAGTTTGTGCCAAAAAGGTTTGAGAATATCTCGTAGGCAAATTGTACTTTAGAAAATTTCAGTCTATCAAATCATAGAGATTTACGTGTTCCTTTAAGGAAAAGTGTCAGAAACACTTTATAACATGTCATTTCTTAGAAAAATTTTGAAAAATATGTTAATGCTTTGAGATGCATGCATAACGTAATAGTGACACTATAAAAGGGGTCTCCATCTACTAGCGAAGGTATGTGATACTTCATATTTACACATACTCTTTGCT
>JBBMJZ010386278.1:0-15252 GCA_037833815.1 Zingiber zerumbet | reverse complement strand
TTGTTAAGCGAGCTTGAAAACTCATTTGAATAAATATTCAACAAACCTAACAACTAAAATAATATAAACTCAACATATCATTGAACATCCCAAACTACTACATTAAACTTCCAAACTCAACGCACCATTGAACATGTTTGCGAGCCCTTTAATCGAGCCGCGAGCCGAGCTTGAGCTCACGAGCTTATAAATGAACATGTTTTCGAGCCCTTTAAACGAGCTGAACTTGAGCCTGAGTTCACGAGCCTATAAACAAATATGTTCTCGAGCCCTTTAAACGAGCCAAGCTCGAGCCCTTTAAACGAGCCGAGTTCGAGCTCACGAACCTATAAACGAACATGTTCGTGAGCCGAATATCCTTAAGCTCGAGCTCGGCTCGATAAAACCGTCGAACTCGAAATTGAGCTCGATTTGACTCGATAAGCTAAACGAACGAACTCGAATGAGTTTTTTTATTGAATTGAGCTTCAAATAGCTCGCGAATCGTATGGTTCATTTACATCCCTACCCCTTTTAGATGAGATTTGGTATGAGTTGTTAATTTCAAAATGAATGAATTTAGAAGAACCCAAGTAAAAGGGCGATATATTCCTTGGGATGATATGTGGACTGGATCGTCCAATTCAAATGGGATGAATCTGATTTGATTGAACCTATAGGTTCCTCTAACCCTTCATAATATTTAAATCAGAAATACAAGTATAAAATATTCCAGACTTGTATTATGGAGAATTCAAAGAAGCATATTAGATTCAGAGATCTTGTGATTTTACATAATAGGGTAAAGTCGTTCTATCCTAAGAGATATATTTCACGAATACCATGTACGTGATATTCGTTAAAAAAATGATAGAATTTTTATTTAATCACTGCTATACTGTCATTCTTTTCGCGCTCAAATTGCACCATCTTTATCAGCTCTAACAAAATTTAACAGAATATCTAAATTATTTTTAAAAAATACGACCAATTAGGGCACAAAAAAAGGACATGCCTTTCTATGCTCGTTTCTGCATTTTTTGGTTAACCGTCGCAAATTAGGGCGGACCAGCAGGCGTGCCATCGAATTTGCATGCGAACTGTTTCCTTCCACCCAAGTAAACAACGGCCTAGGCGAGGCGATCTGGCATTCTGGCCCATGTAACTTTCCATTGGCGTCTCAGATTATTATATATTTTTGGCCAGCAGCGGCACTTCTTTCCCGCAACTTCACACTCACTTTAAGAACCAGCGCCACCGCCGTCTCCTCCTCCGCCGCAAGAAAAGAAGCTAATTCCTCCCTTCTCTCCACACCACTACCACTTTCATCCTCTTATACTTCCAGTTTCTCCTCCAATGCGTTCTTCTCTTCGTCGTCGCCAGTGCCATTTCTATCTCCATTTCCGTCGCCATCGCCCCCAACCTTACTCCGATGGATTCGACACCGGACCAGGGCGTCCTCCTCCACGGCGACCTCGACCTCCACATAATAAGCGCCCGTGACCTCCCCAACATGGACCTCTTTTCCGAACGCCTTCGCCGTTGCTTCGGCTGCTGCGGCCTCCCCTTCCCCCGCTCCGCCAATGGCGTCGATCACTCCCACCGCTCTAAGATCATCACCAGCGACCCGTATACCACCGTATGCATCTGCGGCGCCACTGTCGCTCGCACCCGCGTCATTCCCAACTCCCAGGAGCCCGTGTGGAGCGAGCGCTTCAGAATCCCGCTCGCTCACAACGCTGATCGGGTCGAGTTCCAGGTTAAGGACAATGACATATTTGGCGCTGAGCTTATAGGGACCGCCTCTGTAGCTGCCGCCCTTGTCGCCACTGGTAGGCCCTTTGAGGGGTGGCTCCCAATCATCGGGTCATCCGGGTTTTCACCGAAGCCAGACTCCGCTCTCTACGTTTCCTTTTTATTTACCCCTGTGGAAAACAATCCAATATACAGTCATAGTATCCCTTGTGATCCAGAACAATTAGGGGTGAGGGACACTTACTTCCATGTGAGAAAAGGCGGAAAACTAACTCTCTACCAGGACGCACATGTTAAGGAGGGAGAGCTCCCTGAGATTAAATTGGATGGAGGGACGGTGTTCAAGCAAGAGAAGTGTTGGGAAGACATATGTCATGCAATCATTGAAGCTCATCATTTAATTTATATTGTTGGCTGGTCACTCTATCACAGAGTGAAGCTGGTAAGGGAGCCAACTAGGCCATTGCCGGAAGCTGGGAACCTTACTTTGGGGGATTTGCTGAAGTACAAGTCGCAGGAGGGTGTTCGAGTCTGCTTGCTTATTTGGGACGATAAGACTTCACATGATAGGCTCTTCTTCTCCAGTGTAAGAAGTTTGTATCTTTTGATTATTATTTTTCTTCCTTGATGCTTGTTATGTTTCAGGTGTTTTTACTGAACAATTGACTTCAAAATAAGATGGAGCAAGGTATTATCTAGATCGATTATTAATGCAACATGAGAACGGATATATCTCTTAAACAAAAACATACCATGAGAACATTTATTAAACCAAAAGAGAGAGAGGGTGGTGGCGGTGGTTGTGATGTGAGTTGTTAGGGCTCCTTCCGTAGAACAATTAAAGAATTCTCTTCTTAATCAATTTTCCTAAATGGGTTCTTATTTATCCTAATGGAATATAATAAACATTTTAAACCTTAAACAACTTTCACAAATACAAAGCTTCAAATTAAAAAATAACCCTAAAACTAAATCCCAAATTCTACTATTGCATTATTCTCCCTCTCAGAAGAACATGACCTTGCCAAATATTTGGAAAGCAATAAGGTCAAATTCAATCATGCCTAGCACAAGCGTTAAGTGGATGATGAAGGAGGTGCCGTTGGAAATGACGACTCTTACACTTGTGATTGGATCTCAACAAAACTTTTCAAGAGCAATATGAAAAAGTTCATCTTTGATGATCTCAATTCTGTCTAATTGATGAAGTATCTCTTAGTGCTTCTATTAGGGGTTAACATTCTTTGTGTATCAACTATGCTCTCAATTTGGAGAAAGCTAACTATGTCGTGTAGGGAAGATCAAGTACAATTTACAAGTTAACAACATAACCATTAGCATGGTTTTTCTCACAATATGGTGATTGGGGAGTTCATAGTCAAGATTGCAGGGATTATATTCAGGCAGTCCTCATAGTCATAGAAGGTATCTAAGACATCATAGGGATCCTCATGTTCACTTCCACATCAATGGATCCACACATATGACCCTGCAACATTAGCAACCCTGCTGAAGTGTTTTAGATGTGGTCCATGAGACAATAGATTGTTCTTTGGATACGCTCCCAAGTTGAGTCAACCCTTCATTTAGAGTCCATTCTAAATCCTAAACCTTTAGGCTATACACTTTGCTCTACTCGAGCAAAGCAACAAGTTCTTCCTCATTGTTACCTATAGGGTAGAGCATATTTAGCTTGAGGAGGGTTTACTTGATCTTGGATGGACTTTAAATGAAGGGCTGACTCAACTTGGGAGAGTCTAGGCTACTTTTCTTCACCAAGTGCTTTGTAGCTTATTATTCGAGGAGCTTTAGTGTTGTACATTCTCATTGTACAACCTTACTCTATTGTCCCATTCAAAGGAGTGGTTTAGTGGAATTTAGAGTGATGCACGGGATATGTTGTAGGTTATGGATATTAGGAGTAAAGTCTTTGAATCATGTTATATACTTATTAGTGTGTGTGTAATTATTTAATTTATTTTTCTGCATTACTTATTACTTTGATAAGTAATAAACTAGAATTTTGGCGGGAAATACTAGAAAAGAAAGATTTTAGGCTTAGTAGAGTAAAGATAGAATATATGAAATTTAAGTTTAGCAATATTAGACGTAATAAGATAATTGTTAAGATAGGAGATGACGAGTTGTTTGGAATTGAGAGCTTTAAGTATTTATGATCATTTTTGTCAAATGATGGAAGGAGTGAGAGAAATGTCTTACATAGAATACAAGCAGGATAGTTGAAATGGAGGAGGGGGCGTTAGGTGTTTTATGTGATCGTAAAGTACCTCTAAAACTTAAAAGGAAGTTCTACAAAATGGCGGTTAGACATGCTATGTTATATAACACTAAATGTTGGGCTATGACTCTAGTACATGAGCAGAAGATGAGAGGTGCAGAGATGAGGATGTTAAGGTGGATGTGTGGACATACGAAGATGGGCAAAATAAGAAATGAGAGCATTAGAGAAAATAGGAGTTGCATCTATTGAGGGAAAAACTCCGAGAGAAATGTTTAAGATGGTACAAACATGTACTTAGACGACCAATAAATGCTCCGATTAGGCGATATGAAACTATGACAAATATGCACATCAAATGAGAAAAACCAAAAAGACTTGGTTAGCAACAATAAAACAAAATAAAATTTATTTATGTATAGATGGTGGTATAGTAGGGGCTAGAGTCCAATGATGTAGAAGGATCCATATAGTTGATTCCACCTAGTGGATAAGATTTGGTTGTTGTTGTATTACTTTGATAAATTACACATTCACAAATTGTATTTACTGCACATTGTATTTGATGTTGAATTGATTTTTTGTTATACGAGAAAAAAGAAAGAAATTCGGCACGGTCTACTCACCCCTCTAGTTGGACCATCATTGATTTAACTATATATAGAGTTGTCAGATGAGTCAACCCGTGATGGGGGGTCAACCCGTGGCGGGCTGACCCGTTATCTTGGCGGGTTGGGAAATCCTCAACCCAACCCAATCCAAAGGTAGATTATGAGTTAGGCGGGCCAACCCACGGGCCCATCAAAAATTTAAAAAAAAAATAAAAAAAGTTTCATATCTTCAACCTTTTACTTTGGAAAGGTTTCATGAATCAAATGTATCCATAAATAGGTATTTTAAATGTAAATGGACACAAATAAGTACTCATGTTTGATGAAAAATATTGTTTTATTTCAAAATTATAATAAAGAAAGATAATACATTGACATAAAATTTGGCTTACATGTGTTTCTCAACATGCGGGCCAACCCAAGCCCATCGTGGGCCGACTTGCGTGGGTCGCGGGCCTAGGAGGGTTGGTCTGCAGTGGGCTTGGGTTGATAAAATTTTAACCCAATCCGCTTAAATTGTTTGGTGGGACGGGCCGACGGGCTCAACCTAAATTGACGGCTCTAACTATATGATCACCTTACTATCACACATATGACACACCAAAGATTTTATCTGTGGACGCTTATGAACTTGATAACTTGATTGTCTGTCCTGTAACTCATGTGAATTTGACCAGGCTAAGTTTTAAGACAATGGAAAATTTCCATTTAAAAGAGAAGTTGAGACAATTAGTGATTGATAAATAAGTTATGCGGTTATGGTTTATGGATAAAGACTGAATAAGATTAGTTATTAGCAGATTTAAATTAGTTTGAAATTTTAGAAGAAATCAAATATTTAGAACCTCTTCTACATTTGTTTATTACAACACATGCAACCAATATTTTGTCCTTTCTCCAACAGATTCAGTTGAGTTCTGAGATCATAGATTATGGCTCTTATAAAACTCTAGAAATACATTTCTTGTAGTGTAGTCAATTAGAAATTAGAATGCATATCTTGTAATGATAGTTAAATTAGAAAACATTCTTGTAATGATAGTGAAATTCTTTTTAATGACATGCCTTCATTTTTCTTGTGTGAAATCATTTGACAGCAAGCAAATCCTGTTAATCAGGATCACCACATCTTGCATTCTTGATGATTCTTTTTAATGACGCCGTCATTTTTCTTGTGTGAAATCATGGCAGCAGCAAATCTCTGTTAATCAAATTCTTGTATGTCCCTGCAAATATCACCACGTCTTACATGGTTGATTCTGAACTATATTGGTAAGTAGTAATAAGAATTTAGATGTGATAGCTCAAATAAACTAGTATCTCAATCAGGTATTGTAATAAATTTGGCTAGTAGAAGAAATAATTGAAACTAAAGTAACTGAGACTTTGAACTTTATTACAGTTGAAGGTAGAAGAAAACTCTTACTGCACTAGACCTTTTCAATCAACCCGAGCTTGGACTTCTTCAATAAAGTCAGTCAAAATTATTTAAAATTTACCACACATGAATTTGATCTCTATAATAACAGTGACATTTTTGCTATCCAGTAACAGCTCTAGATCCCCTTAGTCTTCCATTAGGATATCACCATGAGTACCTGGTTCATATTTTGGTCAGGATCGAGGTACAGCTAATAGAGCATGATATTGTTTGTTTTTTTGATAATGCATTTATTGGTGCAGGGGGGGCTTATGCAAACTCATGACGAAGAAACAAGAAAATTTTTCAGGCATTCATCTGTGGTTTGTGTGTTGTCGCCACGTTATGCAAGTGGAAAGCTTAGTTTGGTCAAGCAACAGGCAAGTTATACATAGCAAGATGACCTTACACTATGGTAGTGCCTTTGACTCAGAAAACAATGTTCTATATCCCCACTCAAATTTTCTTCTCATCCAGCAAAAGAAAGCTTAAAAACTAGGATCATATGAAAAAAAATCAAGATGTTCCAACTAAATGAGATTTACAAAATTGATGCAACTCTAAGTCCATACTACTTGTTCATCTGTAATAACAGCAGTTAGTTTCTTTGTTCATATCACAAATTCACACCTCTAAACCATCTTTGTGGCTAAGGATTTAATGAAACTTCCTATTAATAGTCTCAACTGCATGGAAGTTTAGAGCACAAGAATCTCCTACAATAGAATCTTCAAGATTCTCACAAAGTTATATCTGAACATGTTATTTTGAATTTAATGCCCGAATAGATCTTATAGCCTCTCAGTTCAGTGACATTTTTGTCCATTTTTCCTTTACCACTCTCCTTATTTGCTAGTCAATAATATTTTCCCTTTCACATTCCATCTACTCACAACTAGTTGAGATCAAAGAAATACCTGAAGAAAATATTTTTTGCAACTGGTAAATACATGAAAATAACCTGTCATTCTTATAAAAGCATAAATTTTCAACGTTGATGTATATGTTTTTTTTGCCAAAAACTTTCTGTAATCAAATATGAAATGGTAGTTTGTGACTTGGGTGACCAAGGTATGAGTCAGGGTAATAGCCTCTCCATTCCTTATGAAAAGGTTGTGCAATCTATTGTCCCTAAATCTGTATTGGCAAGAGGCTTTTACATTTGATTGTTCTTCCTAAGTCTTTTACACATGCGTTCTAGCAAGAGTTCTATGTCTGAATATGTTAAATTAACCATGCAATTTATTAAGAAGACTTAGATAATCACTGTCAACAATGTGGGTAACCAACCAATTGAAGCTATTTAACTCAAATGTCTCTTCATATCAATGCTTTATGTTATTAACATGAGTAAGACAACCTTGACAACTTGCTTATCCACAGGTGTTGCTTCAGGAAAAGAAAATAAGAAAGCATTTAAACTTGTATTGGTTATTGAAATTTGTTACATATAGATGTAGCTAGAAACTATTAGTAGCCATTGTTCATGAGTCTTATATATCATTATAGTGCATTTTCCCTCTGTACTAATTGAAATCTGACACATATTCTTGCATATTTTCATATTTGATGTAGATTGTGGGTACCCTCTTCACACACCACCAAAAATGCGTGCTTGTTGACACTGAGGCTTCTCTGAGTACCAGAAAAATTACAGCTTTTATTGGAGGTCTTGATCTCTGTGATGGACGCTATGATACTCCATCCCATAGACTTTTTCAGGACCTTGAGTCAGTGTATCTTGATGATTATCACAATCCCTCAATCAATGTAAGTTTCCTTTACACATTTGATTTGTAATTCATTAATCAACAGTTACTCCATTCCTTGGATAGGCCAAGAAGACAATTGAGAATTTTAGTCTAAAATGCTAGGGATGAAGATTTTTTCTGTCCTTGTTTTTCCTCTTAGAATTATTAGAACTATTTTTAGTAATTATTTTTATATTATATTGACAAGATTTAGTTGACATTGACTATTGAATTAGATAATAGGCTGTCCCTTAAACAAGAATAATAATACAATATTTTATCCCTTTTAGCTTTGTATTAGAGCCATTTCTCCATGGGTTAGAGTGCCCTTTAATTTCCTTAGGAGGAGGTCACAAATTTAATATGGCAACGTGATTGACTGATTGTCATGCCCCGCTCGAGGTCGATCCACCAAAAGATGGACTTCCATGGATGTTTATGATCGAGAGCCATCTTAAAGCAAGAAATCTATACTTTGATCATGTATCAACAATCGCCTAATAATATCTGCATAATCAACTTAATATATTGCTTGAAACATGAGGCAACATAGGGAAAGTAAGAAGCATAAATTATAATGTAAAAATAAAGGACAACATGAACATAGGTATAAAATAAGGCTCACCAACAATAAGGTTTAGAATAATGCATCAGGTAGCCCCGAGGCTGCAATGCAACGGTTAGATCCTCCAAGCGATTAACCAGACATCCAAGGTTCTAATTCCAACTACGGCGCACTGCAGGGATTTTCCTCCCACAGGGATGACAAACCTAAGAACGCTGGCCACTTGGATGAGCCTCCACGAGCGCTTCTCGATTTATCTTAGTGGCCGGTGAAAAACTTCCATGATTACTTGGATTTAAAAATAAATAAAAATAAAAAAATAATGCATCAAGGTAAATGCTGAAATGAAAATATGTAAATCTGCAAAGGTCATCCATCATGAATATCATATGACATTCATCATGAATATCATATGACAACTGCTAAGTTAAACATGCAATGGATGATCTGAAATTGGAAGCTACATGGGCAAAGCAAGCACAAATATGTAAATTAGACATCAAGGACAACATGATCATAGGTATAAAATATAACTCAACAACAACAAGGTTCACAATAGTGTATCAAAATGCCCCGGGGCTAGGGTGCAGCGATTAGGCTCTCCAAGCGGTACCAGACATCTAAGGTTCGAATCCCAACTGTGGTGTATTACAGGAATTTTTCTCTAGTGGCACGACAAACCTAAGAAAGTTGACCGTCACCTCTAGGATTAATTGATTCGAAAAGCTGGATTCCGGGATCACAAAAAAAAAAACAATAGTGTATCGATGCAACTAATGAAATGCAAGCATGTAAAACTGCAAAGGTCATCCATCATCCAACATGAATATATGACAAACTGCAACAATTGCTAATTGAACATGTAATGCCAAAAAAAAAAATAATGCAATGACTTAAAGAGCTCCACATCTGCTAACTACAATCCACCAATAGCATGTTTGGACTTGTGACTTATCCAATGTGCGTAAGCCCTTACACTACCGAAGGCGGTCCTTGGGTGTTGCATCCAACACATCACACTAGTCGGTAGGCCAAACACAATCAAGGTGAGAAGGAATTGGTATAAACTACTATATAATTCAAGATCATCCTTATGTGTTGAAGGCCGTATCCATAATAAATCCTTGCCAGATTGCCTATTTGCTTTTATCATCAATGTGCAGATCCAAGGTAAAGGTCCACGGCAGCCATGGCATGATCTACATTGCAAAATTGAAGGGCCTGCTGCTTACGATGTACTTACCAATTTTGAGCAGCGTTGGCACAGAGCAACAAGATTGCATGCCTTTGCAAAAAAATTTGCAAAGGGTGGCGACTGGCATGATGATTCTTTACTAAAGATAGATCGTATCTCTTGGATACTCAGTCCACAAGATCCTGAACCATATGGTGATCCAAATTTGAAGGTTTCAAGTGAACGAGATCCAGAGAATTGGCATATTCAGGTTGCTTTGTTAGTAAGCAGTTTCACTTCTTATTTCTGTTATGGTTAACTTTATTTATTCTTATCAGGTTTTCCGGTCTATTGACTCTGGGTCGGTGAAAGGATTTCCTCAATCAGTTCATGATGCACAAATGGTGGTATGTTTAAGATGACACATTTAGCATCTATTTGGCTGTTATTATTCATGCATTTTCTGTGAGGAAAACATTTTAGCATGAAAATGTCCTGGTATTATTTAGTCTAGTCTTGTATTTGGCTTGGTATATTCTGTTGACTTGTTACTAAAAATGACAGAATCTTGTATGCGGAAAGAATCTGATGATTGATAAGAGCATCCACACAGCATATGTGAGAGCCATCAGATCTGCACAACACTTCATATACATTGAAAATCAATATTTTCTTGGTTCATCTTATGGTTGGCCATGTTATGAAAATTCAGGTTTCAAACCTTTCTCCTTCTGCCTAACTTATTTCTGTACCTTGTTTTAGTTTATTTAACATACTAGGGTAGAATGTCTGAAACCTTTTTGTAATGCATTCTTGGAAATTTTGACTAATTTGCTTGAAACTGTTATCCCCTAACATCCACAGCCTTTTCATTAATGAGATATTCAAGAAAACCCATACATTTTATATTGTGCCACCCATTGTATTCTATCACCAACTGCATCTCATTGCTGATTGGACTTAGCCATTGATGCTCCATGCCAACCAAATCTCTACTCAACTCCAATCTTCCTCAGGGTTGCCATCCTGCGTTGACATTGTTTCCAAGACTGCTTTCTGCTCAGATTCTCAACGCACCACAGCTTGTGTCATTGTTCCCCAGCAATGCTTCCGGCACAATTCTCACCATGTTGCCATCTGCACCATTGCTTTCCACACCATCTTGATCCCAATACCACCACCTCTGACGTCCACTGTGCTTGACAGATCACAATTGCAACTGTGAGTCTGTCCTCGTGTCTCATTTTAACGGGATCCCAAATCCGAATTAAATTCACTTAGACAAAAAAGAGTTAGGTGTGCAGTTTCCGTAGCACCTCTAGCAACCAAAAAAAGCAACAACAGAAAGAAAAAAAATGGGAAAAAGGGAAAAATATTTGGCAGAAAGAGAGAAAAACGCTTGTGCTGTTAGGTCCTACTTGGTCCAAGTCTAGGCATTGGTCTACCTACAACTACAAGAGAGAATCTCCTTTATCAGTTGATAAAGATTTGAACATCATTGCAAAATGCATCATCAAAATAGGCTCGCTTCACTTTGGTAAAATCATAACCTCTTTTTTTGAAAATTACTTTTGGTTAGTTTGTTGATAATTTTAAATTTCTTGTATTTAATTAATTTTCTCACTAGTTTTTGCACATCAGCATCTATTATTCATTTAGAAAATACAAAACTATCATCACTTAGTTTCTATTTAGTTTTAAAAAAATCTGTTGGCGCAGCATGGACCGGCAAGAGGGGAGTGAATTGCCTACAAAATAAAGTTAACCCCTTCTCATCCTTTGGACTTGATTAGTAGTACAAAGAATAACAGTAATAAACTGAACTAAACAACTTAAAAAAAATAGTAAGAAGACTAAAAATTAATTTGGTTACAACCTAAATGATTAATCCAAGGTAGTAAAAGACACTAGAAGATCTCCTTCTTTGCAGGCGGAGAAGCCTCTTGCAGACGTTGATAGCTCAAGAAATAGACTAGGAAAGAGTACAAGAATTGTAGTTCAAGTTGTGTTCTATTTCCTAGCTTCAGGGGTCCGAGGCTGGAAGGCGCCTCAATAGGCTAGAAGGCAACAACTAATTTTATTCGTGCAAAAATTCTATCTTCGTGCAAAAATTTTTCCTAGTCTATTTCTTGAGTATCAACGTCTTAAAGAATTGTAGTACAATTCTTGCCGTTGTACTACAATTGTACTACAATTCTTGCCACCTTCAATTCTACTTTTGCTATCAATGTCTTAAAGTAGTTGTTGTAGTACAATTGTAGTGCAAAAGTAGTACAAGAATACTAGAAGGCTAGCAGACGTTGGAGGTGGCAAGAACTGTAGTACAAGAAGACTAGAAAGTTTTATTCGTGCAAAAATTCTATCCGAGGCTGGAAGGCGCCTCCAACGTGGCAAGTTTTATTCGTGCGAAGATAAAACTTTATCTTCGCTAACGGTCACTGGAAGGCTCCTCCAATAGCTTGGAAGACGCCTTCGTATTGTTCATCGAAGGTGCCTTCCAAGCCATCGAAGGCGCCTTCCATACGACAAAGCAACGCCTTTGCTGATCTCTTCGTGTGGGTGATGCTTCGGCTAATCGGAGTTGAGCTCACCTGAACCTAACTCCGACCTTCTCTTCGAGCAACCTTCCTCCCTGGCTTCTCGTCCCTCAGACGGTCGTGTGCGTCCTTCTCGTCCGCCGGTGTACTCTTCAGCAGCACTCATCCTTCGGATGTACCGAGCCCGTTGACTCCCTTCTCGTGCCATCCTTCTTATTGGCTGCGTCTTCCGCTCGACTTCTTGTATTCCTAAGCTCCTGCACACTTAGACACAAGGATCAAATACATATGACCTACCTTAACTTGGTTGACCACATCAAAACTACCACGGAGTAGTTACAAAATCAACCTAAGCATGACTACTTTACTTGCATGTCAGTTTTATCATTATCATCCAATCTATTATTGTATTTCAGGTTTAATTTGTCGCATTGTTTTATTTTATAATTATTGTTACAAGTTTTTCATGGTGAGAGACCACCACAATTACTAACACATACATGAGATTGGAATTACCAACAAATACATGAGATTGGAAGGTATAAACCCAACTACCCTCGTATGGGAAAAGATCTTTAGATTCATGAAAACTGGAATGGCTCATCTAAATTATATTATGTTTAGAAGTGGTTCAAGTCACTTCCTAAAAACAATGATCGATATAGGCCTAAACATGACATTATTACTTTTGATAAACAATTAAACCCTATCATATTTTTAGATTCAGTAGACAACATTAAAGACAATTTTCGACCTCAATTGAATGGACATGATTTGTCAACATCAACACAAACAATAAATAATGCTAATAGAGTTATTTGGCATGGGAGCTTAGCTCCTACTCCACAACTTACTAATTCGGTAGGTGAATCATTCTCGGAATCCACCATAAAAAACTTATCCTTTCCCAGAGGTAGAGAAATCTCGTATATATTGTTTCTTCCCTAGCCCTTGGACTTGTTTTGCTCGAGCAGTATTGTTTGAAAAAAATACTAAAGAATTTGTGCAAACTTGTTGTTTGAGCAAAACAATGCCCAAAGCTTATATAGAATAACCTCCAACGGCTAACCAACAACTAATTTTTGAATGCCGCTAGTTGACTGGAAATATGGTCCAGTCAATTGGACTAACATAAGTAGTTGTTGTGAGACAACACTCAAAAGTTTAGTCAATTGGAGCCAGTCCAATCGATTGGAACTCAGTCTAGTCAACTGTACAGGATTAGTCAACTGGAGCTCAGTCTTGTCCACTAGAACCCAAGTCAAATCAATTAAAACTCAAATATAAAAATTTTATTTTCGAACATAGAAATTTCAATCGACACCCAATCGACCAAACATTCTAGTCAAATGATGCTCTTCTCCACTTGATTGGATACACTTTGAGATCCCAACTTCACTCGACTTGCACCATCGTGGGCCTTCGCAAAGCTTGGGATCGAGCTTGACTGGCAATTATAAGCTAGAACTCAAAATATGGAACATATTGTTTGTTAGTCAAATGCTCTCTACAAGTCAATTAGGCAGTCCCTACCTAGTTTAGCCACATCATCCAAATAGTGCCAAAAGAGTAAGCCTCAGATTACAATTTATATATTATGTTTCACATCTCACAACTTCCAGTATTTAAGCTCCCCATCATTGTCAATGATGATGTTCAAAAACTCTTGTCTCTAAGTTTTCACTTTTACTTGTTGACTAGAGACTCCTCACCTCTAGGCCTTCACTTCTTTTGCTCAAAGACTTACCTTCAGGTCTGCAACCTCTTGCCCCAAAATGCTTGCTTTACACCAATTACTATCAAGTCATTGTTCCAAACCACAGAGAAATATGTGGGGAAGTTCCAGATAATTAGCTTTGCCCTTGTAAGCGGAGAGAGTGATTGCCCCTAATTTTTGGCCTATGTTGTGTGCTCCTATGAATTAATCTTGAGTTGGTTAGCCTTGACATTGTTTGATTAATCTCATTGACTTGAATGGAGTTTATATTTTTGATCTTTCTGTGCTTGCCCATTTAAATTCAGTTCATGCATGACTTTAGCTGTCATGAAATAGACTATTTACAATTTAACCGAAATTGGCTTTTTCTTTTATCAATAGGTGCTGACAATTTGATACCAATGGAGTTAGCACTGAAGATTGCTAGCAAAATTAGAGCTAGAGAGCAGTTTGCTGTGTATATAGTCATACCAATGTGGCCTGAAGGGGTTCCTACATCTAATTCTGTTCAAGAGATCCTATTTTGGCAGGTGAAAGTTTTGCTTGTACAGATTTCACATGTAACACGCAGATTGCATGGCGTGTTAGTTATCCATCTTTAATATCAAGATATTTTATAGCTCAGTAATGGGAGAATCTGAATTGTTAGTTGCGATTCTTGCAATTACATACCCATTTCCCTCTTGTTTATTTGTTAACTGTAATATCCGTATAACTGTTAACTCTATATTACAGGCCCAAACAATGACGATGATGTACAGGATCATTGCCCGTGAGCTTAAATTAGCAAACTCTTTTGAAGCACATCCACAAGATTATCTTAATTTTTACTGTCTTGGAAATCGAGAACCATCAAGTTATACTATCCCTCCAACTATGCAACCCTCGAATGAAGTATTTCCTCTACTCCTACCAACATTCGGCTTCAATTGCCAAAATATTTGGTTATTAGATAGTCTCATGATAGAGAAGTTAATTTTCAGTTAACTTTGGTTTGGTATCTACATTGTGTGTTTTAATGAATGCATTGATGCTCCCTTTGCTTATACTACAGATATTTCATTCATGCACAATATATTGCTGGTTCATAAACATGAAAATTTAAGAATGCTTATCATATAAGGACTCAAATAAGTTTTTTTTCTCCACAATTCCACTACATAAAATACTAATATTATTAAGTATGAAAGCATATGCAAAGAAAATAGACAGAATAGTTTATATTGACAATGGTAAGTGTAATATAGACATTGAAGATGTTGGAATCTTTAAACGGAGACTTTCTTATGCTACAAATACCATGGTCTACCACTTAGAAATGAATGTGTAAGAGGATACTTCTTGATATTAGTTTTTTTTACTGCTCATGTTATGGTGTTATGGGTGTTCAAGACCCATGATGACCGGTCATGGCCGGTCCCAAGCCGGGATAAAGGAGGAGGGTTGCGTTAGGTTGCCAGCCAGCGTTAAAACTATGGCAAATATTAATGAATGAATCCATTAA
>JBBMJZ010386270.1:0-15252 GCA_037833815.1 Zingiber zerumbet | reverse complement strand
TCATTAAATTTATTCCTTCCGTAAATAAATATTTCTCGAAAAATCTTTAATAAAGTTTCTATTTTTTATTTTGCACTTGTATGTATTAGCAAAAGCTAAAATACTGAACAAAAATTCACAACGCTTACTATAAAAATACATATATCATTGTAAATTCATAATTCAATTTTAAATTTTTTCTTCTTCTCCCTTCACGGGCCAACCCGAACCTGCCACCAACTAGTTCGCTTGGACTCCCAATCACATGAACGAGCTTGTTTAGACCTGCTTTTAGTGAATTGATAATATTTTATTTTAACTCGTTTAAATTATTTAACAGAATCCGATGGACCTATCCGAATTTTGGACTCTAACTTTCATATTTTTTATTTGATAATCTAAATATCTCATTTTTAGAACAGATAAATTCCGAAAGTGACTAATCTAATTGTGAAAAAATTTTCCAATCACCATTAGGATAAGTAAGGAAATACTCGTAGAGACCCATCCAAACTGTCAACTTTTTAAAATTTATCATCCCACAAGAAAAAAAAATTCTTACAGTTTAACCTTAAATGTCTGGTTAACCCCTATACCGTAATCGTGAGGACAACTTTGATATTTTTTTATAATTCAAATATCCAGCTCTTATAACGGACTAATCTTGAAGGTGATCGCTCAACCCTAGGAAAGTTTTCCACCAACTATCAGGATAAATCAAAAAATACCTACGAGAACTTATCCAAACAGACAGTATTCTTAGGTTTCCCGTCCCACCGGAGGGAAATTTTTACAACACACTATAGTTAGAATTTAAATCTTAGATGTCAGATTAATCACTTAAATGACATAACCGCCACACCATATCCCTAAGGCAACTTTGATGTAACTTTTTTGACAATCCAATTACCCAGCTCTTCGAACCAACTGATCCTAGAGGTGACAGACCTAGCCTCACAAAAATTTTTCATCAATTACCATGATAAATCACGAAACACTCGCGGAGGCTCATTCAACATTCAAGCGATTAGTGTTTCTAGAGTTGTCATCCCATCCCAATGGGAAAAAAAAATCTCTATAGTACGCCACAGCTGAGATTCGATTCTAAGATGCCAAGTTAGTCATTTGAATGACCAAATTACTACATCATTATCCTAGGACAACTTTGATACATTTTATAATAAAAGATGATTATATTTATCTCAGATGTCTTTCATACTCTGTCCTAAAGTTATGTAAAAAAAGATAAATTATAATGTCAACTCGTTACACTTATAGTAGAAATTTTTTTTTTTAAATAAATATGTATTCATCGAAAATGAATCCTTATCTTATTATAATAAATATATATCCTCTAATCAAATGGGCAGGCAGACTTTGATACCCTTCCATCTATACAAAATGGTGATTGAAGCATCAATTCGCCATCTCATCCCGTCAGAGTAAAGCATAGTTAATGGACATGCTGTGCCTGTGTGTGTAAAGCATCGTAAGCCTCTCTCTCCGAGCTTGTAACAGAGCTTAAAAAATAAAATCATTAAAAAGAAAAAAACAAACTGTGCGCTTGCCCACAGTCGCATACTGTATCATTACGGCACTGTCCGTAAGGATAGGGATCCCTTTTGACAGCAGGCAGAATGGGGCAGGGTAGGGCAGTAGGTCATCAGCTTGTGATTTAATTTTTAATTTTTTATTTTTCTTCTTTTCTGTCAACGGCACAGACACATGCCTCTTTGGATGGTTTCTCTCTTGAATGAGACTATTATCCTTAGTTTCGATTTATAATAAAATATTATTATTATTATTATTATTATAGCAAAACTTAAAAAGAAAATACTTTTTTATTTATATTATTAAAAAATATTTTTTTATTAAACAAAAATTTATCTATAATTTAATTTTTAAAACAATCTTTATATTCCATTTTAAAATATTTTTAACTAAAAGGTGATCTAAAATGATATATTTTTTATTAAAATTTCTTAAACACTACCTTAAAGACAAAGATAAATTATTATGGAGTATTTTAGATATTAAATTATAATTGAGATGTTTTAATAACTTTTTAAAAAAAAAGTACTTTTATGATATAAATAATTAGGGTTTTTTATTTTCTACCTTTGCTCTATTTAATTTAATTAGATAATTGGTTGAGCATATATGAAATGTAAACATTAATATATTAATGAGAAAAGTTTTGAATCAGATTCCATGACATTAATTTACAGCGCCAGGACTTTCTTTGACCTCTGTCTTTTGTTCATCAACTTCTTTTTTCTTAAGAAAATCAATTTGGATTTTTACAAATTATTTTTATCGTGTATATTTTTCAAAAAATATAATTGTGCTCAATTAAGTTCTTTCCTCGGTGCAAAACTCAATCCTTTCAATTTCTTGTAGAAATCTATTTAAATATCCATTAATCTCAAATCGAGATATCTTCTTCTTTGTAATCTTGTGCCTTTCCGGTGGAGTGGATAGAGAAGAGGTTTATTCCCCAAATATTGGATTTGTATTCCCCAAAACTCGATTTTGATATCCCGTCTTCCAATCCTGGGTGCTCATCCGTTGCTGTTGCTGCTGTGACCTCTGCGGCATTGCGCCAGCGACCGCCATTGGTGAGGCGGATGCCTCTCGTCTCGGGCGGAACCCATGTGCGTTCTTTATTGCGCGCTTTACGTTTGTCCTCTCTGTCAAAGCCCTGGCCAGTTTCCTGAGTGCTAGAGATTCCGAGGGAGGGTCGGTCTGCCATCAGTGTTCTTCCTGATTGTTGGTCCTTTTCCTGTGCTGTTTCCGTTCCACGCGAGGCGTGATGGAAGACGATAGATTCTCCCCTTTCCATTTCCCCGCCGTTTTCTTAGTGGTGTAAGCTGGGTTTTTTCTGGAAGTGGAGTTTGCGGAGGGAAAATAAAATCTCCTCTTGGGGCACGCCGGTGTGAAATCCAGGCGTTCTGCTCCATTTTGGTTTTCTGCCGGTGGAATTAGAGCTCATTATTGCAATTGAACGAATGGTTTGCTGCTTTTCTGGTATTATCCCAGCCGCCGACGTTGTCCTGGTCCCTATGCCTCCCTAATTAGGTCAGATAAAGCAAAAATATATCAGATTTGTAGCTTTCATTTCCGTGGAGAATATCTTGTTTTCCCCTCGAATTGAAGGAACTCAACAGAACATCAGCAAGGAAAGACTTCGCTTTCTCCAAGAATAGGAGCTGAAGATGATGCCCTCTTCTGTGTCCCTAACAATCTTCTTAGTTTGCTTATTCTTGTTCCCTCTAACGCAGCAATTCCAAACAACGCACACCCAGTTGTTGCTTCAGATGAGGAAGCAATTGGAGTACCCAAAGCTGCTTGATGCGTGGAATACCACTGACAATCTGTGTTTTTCGCCTTCTTCGCCAAACTTAAGCGTCACTTGCAATGGAAGCTCAGTCACAGTGCTCAAGATTGTGGGCGACAAGCTCCCAAATCCTAGAAAGTATGACGGTTACTCAGTCCCAGGCAAGACACTATCCAAAGACTTCGTTGTCGATTCTTTTGTCACAACTCTGGCCAGATTGACTACTTTGAAAGTAGTTATCTTGGTTTCTCTGGGAATTTGGGGTCCTCTTCCAGACAAGATTCACAGACTGTATTCACTCGAAGTGCTCGATCTGAGCTCTAATTTTTTATACGGTTCCATCCCTCCTAAGATATCTGCCATGAAAAAGCTTCATACATTGTCCCTTGATGGAAACTATTTCAATGGCACAGTTCCAGATTGGTTTGTATCATTGACGAACCTCACAGTTTTAAGCTTGCAGAGAAATATCCTCAAGGGGCCGATCCCTGATTCTATAGGAAGAGTTAACACGCTAGCCGAACTTGCTTTGTCTGACAACAATATTTCTGGTAAAATCCCTGATCTTAGTAGACTAAGCAATCTTGAGATGTTGGACTTAAGAGACAACCGGTTAGATTCTGAACTGCCAGACATGCCAAATGGTATGGTTACCATCTTGCTTAGCAAAAACTTACTGGCAGGTGAGATTCCAAAACAAATCGGGGGATTGGATCAGCTTCAGCAACTCGACTTATCATTTAACTTCCTCGAGGGCATTCCACCTGCTGCTTTGTTTTCTTTGCAAAACATAAGTTATTTGAACCTGGCTTCTAATATGCTCAGTGGATCCCTTCCGGAAAGTTTAACTTGTAGTAGTCACCTTGGATTTGTTGACATTTCTACTAACAGACTCACTGGTGAATTACCGTTTTGTTTGATCTCAAATGCTAATAAGATGGTTTTGAACTTCAGTTGGAATTGTTTGTCTATTGATGCTCAGAATCAGCATGATTCCAGATTCTGCCAGAATGAGACAGATTCCAGAAAGAAGCACAGGCCACTGTTGGTTGCTATTGTTGGAGGAGTTCTCTTTACGCTAGTATTGTCTTTGTTAGTTCTTTTTGTCTCTTGCAGAAGAAACTTCCATCGAGCTATAGTAGAACAACGACTGTTGCAAAAGCCAACACCAGATAATAATTCAGCTGCAGGAATATCATCTGAGCTTCTTGCCAATGCAAGTAAGTAGCATTCTAATGGTTTTCTTCTATTTTTTGACACCCAATATCCTGTTTTGACGCTGAAACATAATTACAACAAACATTAGAGGGTTTTATGTTTCACAAAGTATGCAGCGAGTTTTTTCCTCTGTTTTTTAATGCATTCCATTTTAGCTGATGTCTTTATTCTTCTT
Organism: Zingiber zerumbet; assembly: GCA_037833815.1. Lineage (NCBI taxonomy): Eukaryota > Viridiplantae > Streptophyta > Magnoliopsida > Zingiberales > Zingiberaceae > Zingiber > Zingiber zerumbet. The sequence continues at coordinate 10,543 of JBBMJZ010386270.1, read as the reverse complement.
TCTGAAGAAGATCAAGCATTACATAGGCGAAATGTTTTTTCTTCCTTTGACTGTTAGGTGCTACTATCAGCTAAATGTAATCTTCTCTTGCCTCTAATGTATTTTTAGGAAGCTTTGTGTTTTGAGTTTCATAGTGATCTTTACCGTCACTGTGCTAGTTCGAAGTAGTCATGAGGACCACATAAGACTGATACAAGTGCTATAACATACTTGGACAGGACTTAGATCCACAGCTAGCTGTAATGAGAAGAATCAATTGTTGCATTCTTATATAACCCTTATATCTTATTGTCAATCTTTGTGGTAGCTGTCTCGAGAGAAGTACAGTAAGTCTTAAATAAGAGTCAGTGACAGAATTTGTAGCCTGCACATGAGCACTTCTGTTTTTGTCCTTTGTGATGGTTTTTTATGCACGCTCTTGATTGATATCTCTTGCCATCCTTGGTTTTATTAAATTCTTGAAGCAACTGCTATAGAATATTTTGGTTGAAGTAAATTTTAGGAACAATGTTCTATCTTGGTGTTGCACATATAACAACATATTTTCAAGTTTTTCTAAGATCTTTTGGTTGTGTGAAATTACATGTGCAATACCGTTTCTTTTCTCAAAAGTGATGTGTGATTCCTGTTATTGTTGAAGCAGTGTTTGGTATTTCTTCAGTCCGTTGCTTAGGTTATTATGCAGAATGTGCCTTGCTATTTTCTGACATTTTTGAAAAAAAAAGAACTGATTGTTACTATCCTTTTTCAGGGTATATTTCTCAAACAATGAAGCTTGGAACACAAGTATTGCCAACATATCGGACCTTTTCCTTGGAGGAATTGAAAGAAGCCACAAACAATTTTGAACAATCAGCATTTATTGGCGAGGGTTCAATTGGAAAGGTGCTTATGTCACAAACTTTAAAATCTTGCATGTATTTATGCTTCTATACATCTCTTATTCAATCAAAAATTCAAGAGTTAGTAAGATGTAGATATGCATGTTCCATTCTGAACTCTTTTTTTTTCATTACTGAATTATACAGATAGAAATGGATGGCGAATGCAAGTTCTCCTATTAGGAGGAACAACAAAATGCATTCAAGAAGTAGAAACAAATGAATGTAGAGGATAAGTTATTCCTCCCCTTCTTTCAGTTTCATTTGAGGCAATATACGCGCGTAAATATTGACGCGAAACTTGTTCCAACACCTTGTTATGCTTACGATTAGGTATAAGTGTAACTCATAGCTAGCCGAGAATCATCCCTAATCGGTAGCATGCGAGATCCAATGGTGGTTACATCATCATGTAGATGCCTAAGAATAATAAGGCCCACTTAGATGAGAGATGTGTCCCATAAAGCTTATAAAATGCCTAAATCCAAGTTAACAGCGAACTCATGTAAGCTTGTAAAGCTCTTCTATTAGCCTACTATTTAGTGCGTGAGACTGAATTTGAGTGCTACATATTTCCTACTCTTTTTCTTGTGTATTTACACTTTCACTTTTTATGACATACTTGTACTTCTAAAGTTATGGTTTCACACTATCTTTGTTTCAGTTGTACAAAGGAAGATTGGAAAATGGAACCTTTGTAGCTATACGATGTTTGGCATTGTTCAAGAAGTACTCAATTAGAAATTTGAAGCTCCGTCTGGATCTGCTATCGAAACTTCGCCATCCCCACTTGGTCTACCTCTTGGGGCACTGCATTGATACTGAACAAGATGATTCTAATGTAAATAGAGTCTTCCTCATCTATGAATTTGTTGCTAATGGCGATCTTAGGACGCATTTGTCTGGTAAAGTTCTCCATAAACATTGATGATCTGTTGCCTGTGATTATCTAGGGACTCATATACCATGAACTTTCTGCAGAACACAGACTGGAGAGGGCTCTTAAGTGGTCGGATAGACTAGCAGTTTTAATAGGCATTTCGAAGGCGATCCACTTCTTACACACAGGAATAATTCCTGGCTTCTTCAACAATCGACTGAAAACAAACAATATCTTACTTGATGAGCATTTGATAGCTAAAGTGAGTGACTATGGGCTGTCAATTATAACAGAAGAAATCTACAAGCACGAGGTTGGTTTCTAAGTTAATGGAGTTAACAATAATCATGCATTTATTGCAAGTATATTGGATTCGATGATGCTTATGAGAATGTGCTTCTCCTAATCTTCAGGCAAAGGCAGAAGGTCAAACACCTAACTACAGAAGATCACCACATCTGTAAGTATTGCCCTTGTGCATGCAACCATGTTCAACAGCTACTTCCTGTTTCAGATATTATACTTGAATTTCCTGGAAAACGTGCTAAATTACATAAATCTTGGTCGAATGCAAATACATTCTGCTTTGCAGGGAAATGGCACACTTGGAAGATGATGTTTATTCATTTGGCTTCATTTTACTTGAAGCACTCATGGGACCAGCATTTTCCAAGCAAGGTGCTGAACATTGCTTGAAAGAACTGGTAAGCTTAATTCTTTGTCGATATAATTATTTATGTGACTGCAATTATGAGTATGTATAATTCAGATAGAGACAACAAAAAGGAGACCTGTATGTTATAATCTCTAACTGCTTGACTACTTTACCTATACCTTGATTAAGGAGTTGCTTCGAATCCAAAGTAACTGACTATTGTAAAGCAACATAAAGCTGAATCCAACAGTTATGAGAAATGAAACTAGAATAAATATGTTTCCGACAGAAAAAAGGTAAATTTGACAGTCATGAGAAACAATTAGCGTGTACAAGGCTTTCACCAGTGACCAATGCAGCTTCTAAAACTATTTCTTTTTTAACTTTGGCCATTCCATCAGAAATGTTAGATCAGGATCATATGTTCTGTTCTTGAGATTTTATTATTTGTAGTCTTGTACATGGATTGATCCTTAAGCATACCATTTATAGGAAGTGATTTTATTGGTTAATTTTTGGCATTTGCCTTATTGAAATTTGAATCATCCTTTGCTTGCCAAAAAGAATTCCTTACGAACTTTGTGTTAGCAGGCCATGTTATACGCGAGCCAAACAGAGCAAAGTGGCATTCTCGATCCAGTTCTAGCCTCATCCTCTCAAGAGTCTCTATCAATTGTGATATCTATCACAACCAAATGCCTGTGCCAGGAGTCATCTCGCCCCTCGATCGAGGATGTCTTATGGAATCTGCAGTATGCCGCTCAGGTTCAGGCCACGTCTGACGGGGAACAGAAGTCAGACATCCTATCGCAATCGTGATACTGGATTCGAATGCAAAGGTCATAAAGTTGGAATTCTGTCAGCTCCTTCGGCGCTCAACATAATTCCAGAGCCTGGGTACTTTGTCATCTGAGCTTGGGTGGGCACAAAGAGATGCCAAAAAGCTGTCATTCCTTGTTCATGCGTTTCAATTCGTTTTCCCTTGACTAGCTTATTCTTGCTATGTTGATGTACATCTAATTGTTCTCTGTAACAAATGTTGCTCATCAGAAATCGTAGTTTTTAGCTGTCAAATTACTCGATTGGGTTCTCGAGCTGTTTATCGTCAGGTCGAGTTTGGAAGGGGGTGTAAGAGTCTTCTGTTTTTCTTCGGGAGCCAATGTGGTTGGCTAGGGGAGCGGCCGGTGAGGCCGGCGTCGACAGTTTAAGTGGTGGCCAGCTTCGATAGCGAGCTTCTTGTTATCATAGTCTTCGATGTAATCGTATCCGATATGAAACAGATGATACGTTTTTCCCTCTTGGTGTCCAAATTATATTGTCACTTTGTTATCTAGTCTCCTGATAGAATGATGATGTTAGGAGATAGAAAATATGATTTTACGTTACATTATTGTATCAAGTGGCCCAAGGATTTATAGGGTAAATCATGATAACTGAGGAAATAAATAAATGAAAAGGGTGAGTTATACAAGTACAGAAATTTATGTCCCATTAGTTCCGAGGTTCGACCTCTTGGTCTCAAATGGCAAGCCTCCATCCACTTACCACAAATGGATGGGAAGGGTAAGTTATGTAGAAATTTACACCCTATCAATCCCAGGTTTGATCTCTCAACCTCAAGTGATAAATCTTCATCTACTTACTATCTCAATTATATTCGTGGGGGCATGTTTTAGTAACTACGGACAATATTAGGTTTGTATTTATATAATTTTTATTATAAATTATAATAAATTTGAGTCATTAAGCCATTCTAACTTAAATTCTTTGATAAACCAAACATTTATAAATTACATACTGAGACCAAGAGCATATTGGAGTTGTTCCGCTCCTAGAAACACATGATGAGCAATATGAATTATTTTAAATTTAAAATTATTTGATTGATTAAAATATTTTACTCTGATCATCCAAGACTCACATATGATCTTAGAACTGTTGAAAGTTTAAATATGCTCTTAATTTTATAATTTTCAACGATAAAAACTCATGATTTTTTTTAATATGAAAGAAGCCTTACCAACTTGATTTTTTATTATTATTAAAATTGCACTAATCAATGAAATTAGTATCAACTCCATAATCTTTTTTAATATATATATATATATATATTCTTCATGCAAATGAAGCTATAATTGAACGATGAAAAACGAAGGAAAATAGAAATAGTCAATACATAAAGCACACAGCAATAGAAAAAGAGAAGTAAACAAGGCGAGGTTGAAGGCATCGTTTAGCTGCCTTCCTACATAGACGAAGGGTTACAGACAACGCACGCCAAGAGGAGAATAGCAGAGCAAGTAGCATCCTCTTCCTCGCTGAAGCTGCTCCTCTTGAACTTGCACACCTTGTGCAGCCTCACCACCTCCTTCTTGGCAGTTGGCTCCTTCCCCTTCGCCTCATTACTCCACTCACTCTGTGCCTTGCTCCTCCTCATGGATTCCTGCCTTCTCAGCCTGGACTCCTCCACCTTGGACACCATTTTGGCTGGCACCTCAGGAAACAGAGCACAGAAAGCAGAGTGAGGTGGCTGTGCATGGGGAGTGAAGAAGCCTTCATTTAAGGAGCTTTTATAGATGACAAATTAATTGGAATGACTGGTTATTCTTTAGCTTAGTCTGCTATGATTAGGACACTTCACTCTTTCTTTCCATGTTGATTGATGCCATTACCCAACATGAGGAATGGACGCATTGTATGATTACTTTTCGTATTATAGAAGAGACCCTAAGCATTTGTTTTCCATACTCTAAGCTTAGTTTTGACTTTAAAAAGGACCCATAGATTAGTTTAGTTATTTAAGCTTGTTCATTTATTTGATTGAGATTATTTATTTTATTAAAAATTTTACTAAACATAAGCTTATTATATAATAATTTAGTTGTGCTATGTTTTTCATAGTAAAAAGTTAAAAATTGAGCTTTAATAAGTTAATAAATAAGTTTATCAATAAAAAAAACTAAGCTTTTAAATATAGGCGAGATCTTTTGAGTTGATTGTGTTAGTGAAGTAGGCACCAAGGACTCTTTGTCGATGACATAATTTTCTTTAACTTCCCTCTCTAAATCCTGAGGTCTTTGCAAATTTGGTTTCTCTCCGCCTAGGTAAACAAGCCCAGAGGATGTTCAGGAATAGCTCCTAAATTGTAGTTATCTAATATAGATGAAAATATGCTCTCAAATAAATAATCTATGAATTGCATGAATTGAAATGTAGAATATTGAACGATCAATAAATATAGCTTTTCATAAAAAAAAATAAAAATAATAATAATGCAGACTGCTAATAAACGAACAAACAATAACAACGGCAAACCACATGATTGGCATGTTATGCAGCTGACAGAAGGACAAGGCCATGGGCCTCCTGTGATTTACATCAATAATAAAAAAAGGAAATTTTATAAAACGAAGATAACTCATTGATTCTAGTCTCTAGCTAATGTTTTTGAAAAATAATAATAATAAATAAATAAATAAATTGTTTTACAGTACAAACAATAAAGAAATTGCTTATGAGAACTACCTTTCATGTGCATCTCCATGTGAACCTGTTTTTTTTTGTGACCCTACCTCATGTCTTAGATTCTGATGCCAATTTTTGTTCATTTAAGTATTGCTTTTCCTATTTTTTTTTAAATTGTTAACCATAAATTATCCACAATAACGTGGAAGGTGAGCAACTAATACTGATAATTAGAGTCAACAACAAACTCTGACTGTGTATTGAGATAGGATCTCAATAATACAATTTTTAGCTACTATAGCTCTCACCAAATTTGACGTCCAATTAAGTCTATCTATGCTTAAAGGAATCCTATGTGTTTGGTGCAATTCATTGATTGAGCCTGCAGAGACTAGCTGCGCACTTAGTCAGGGATTTTAAGTAATTCTTAAAGTCTAGATGATGCAGTGTGTAAGGTAACATCACATTCCTCAACATTGAGAAATCACATGAGTCTTTATGAAGGTCCACTGCTCAGCCATCATCTAAATTTAATTCGTCGTTCGATGAGTAAAATCACCGTAAGGTCCCTTTCTTTTAAGTTGTCTTCACCACTGAGGCCCCCTCGCAAGCAAAATGGGGTGATGGAAACAGAGAGACAAGAGACACAAATGATGGGTTCAGAAAGGTTTGGTTTCATGTCCCAGTCCCACCCACATGTGACATGTCTTGGATTTTCTAACAATAATTACTACAATTATAACAGAATCATTGCTTGGCATAACTATCAAATTGAAGGCCATGTTATTCATCAGGAAGTTCCTTTATTGAATATGGCTGATCAAATTGAGTAATAAAACGGTCTATAGAAACTAGAAGACTTACTCGACTTAACTGGCCAGACTGGAAGATAGTGTCAGGTGTTTCTTTAATAATAACAAACAATGCAAAATGTAGCATCTGACCCCGTAGATTGTGTTCTCCCATGGCCTCAATTATCTGTTGGTGGCAGAAGCTGCAGCAACAAGATTAGGATGAAGAGAGTCAAAGAAACAGAGTGGCATTCCAAGCATGAACTGGCAGAGCGGCGGCTGCAATGTTTCAGAATAATTGGAGCATATAGTTGGAGATTAAACAAGTACAATCTACTTCGACCTAAAATAAAAGTACAATGTATATGGGGAAAAAACAAACAGCATGATAAGATTGTACCTATTGGTATTTGTCATCCACAGTAGAAACATTGTGGATGTTTAATTTTCCTTTTTCTCCATTAGAGAAAATTGCAATGCTATCTGGGTGAGGCTCATTAGAATTTGTAAGTGCAAATTGGCACCAGAACATGAGACAGAATTTGGGCAAAAAGAGTTACAAATTAAGGCATCATTACAATTCAGGAGTGGCTCAACTGTTAGCTTAAACATACACTGACTAGACTAGAGCAGATCTTATGTAGATTATGCTGGAGAAAGTTTTAGAAAAAAATTTGCATTTAAGCATGGAACTCAGACTAAGATTGACTAACTGTTTCAGTTTAAATTAAATTTGTGATGGGAGTTTGAAAACCGCCGAGCATATCATTAGAACTTCCAGATCACAGGCCAAAGAACCCAAGCTCACTGGCTCTCTCCTTCTCAAACGTCTCAAAGTATTGATATATGATTGTAACGGCAAGAAGGATTCCGGTCCCAGAACCAATTGCTCCCATGAAATCAGCTAGAACTGTCAATGCACCAATGCACACGCCACCAAATGCAGCAGCAGTAGGGATGTAGCGGTTCAATTCCTTCTGTAAGTTGGACTCCCGATGACCTGGCATAACCATTTGTTGTTCCTGTGTAGCACCAAATTTAATTTTACAAAATAATATAACAAATAACAATAGTCAGATTCTTGGAAGCTTGCTCATCTGATCCAATCTAATATAAGGATGAGCTGGAAGCACCCAAATAGATAGAATTATTGTGCATGTTTATTGGACTTTAAGTATTTCTAGGTTTTGAATTGCCAATGCATGCATGTCAGATTCAATATAATGGGGTAATGTCATGATGGTACCTTAAGTTGCTTGGCTACATCCCTTGCAGATGATCCAGAAACTTCTATCCAAGTTTTGGAGAAAAGTGCACAAGCTGAGAGCATAAAGACTATATAGAAAAGTGCATGAAATGGATTTGCTGCCATATCCGACAAGCTGCATAGTGTAGTTCCAAATTGAATGTGAGAAGCATTACAAGAATATAGGATATCAAAATGGAGAAAGATGATCACCTTGACGGAGCAGTGATATAGTAAGCTATACCGCCAACAGGAATGGATTGACCAGAATACTCTGATTCTTTCCACTTCCCCAGCAGATTAACAAGGAAGTTTCCACTGTACCTTCTATACAGCAACTGCAGTTGATAGAAGAGTTCAGATATCACGATGGAACCTAATACCAATACTAGTTTTACAAGCACAACTGCAAAGATGTACCTGGGATATGAAGTAAAGATTTGATACAAGAGCAGACTGCAGGATGATGGGCATATTAGAGGTATAGAACAACTTGATAGGGTAAGAACCTTGCTGCCCACGAGCATTCTTCGACCTCACAGGCAATACAACCCGAAAACCTTGGAAGTAAATGACAATTAGAAAGACCAATACTGTGGCGAGTAAGTTGGTCACATTTGGAAGATTCTGACGGTAGAAAGCCTCACGAAGAGCACGGACTTTGTCTGTCCGTGTAATCAATAGATGGAATAGAGCAATAACAGCACCTTCAAATTCAGCACCACGCCCACTATTGATGGTAGTTGGGCTAAACGCCTTCCAGATTATGTTTTCACTGAAAAACGGGTAGTCCAACTGAATTAGGATTAACCACTATATAAAGGTAGGCATAGAAAAAATTTGAGGATTACCAGATATTGGTAGCTATGAACAATGAAATACCAGATCCAAGACCATATCCTTTCTGTAAAAGTTCATCCAAACAGATGACAATGATGCCAGCAAAGAAAAGTTGAAGTATTATGAGAATGGCATTCCCAGTCCCAAGTTGGCTGACACTGCCATACATTCCAGATAGAACATATGCAACTGCCTCTCCAATGGCTATTAGAATACCAAGTAACTTTTGCGCACCATTTCTGAAAAAGAGAGCACCAATCATATAATGATACTGAGCACATGACGATGAAATGTAACATTTAATTTATCTGAAATTAGTAATTACTCTTCAGGCAACATGGGCACCATCCAACAGAGAAATGAGAGACAAAAGGGCAAAAGATATAAATACTTTGCATATTCAACATTTTCTGACAAAAGAATTATGTATTCTACAGAAGAAATTAAAGGCTAAGACATCTAAAATATTTTGATTCCTAAGCTATATCCATCATATATCCAATGTGAATTTCATCACTGTAAAACAAGCAGCAGGAAGAAAACATATTGCTGAAAATGGATTCACCAAGAGACGATATTTTCTTTCTAACATTTTGGCCAAACAAACATTCTAGAAGGCCTTCCTGCAATAGTCTAGGTACCTAACAACATGAGTTATCACTTCAACTTACAAGGATGATGTGATTTAAAATCCACTAACTACTAATCCAAATTTTCCAAGGAAATAACAAACTTACAGAAATAAACCAACCTCTATAAGAACAATCAAAGACAACTAAATGCCCCCACGGGGTTGGCGCAATTGGCACATGCATGGGTGTTTACTCCAATAGGACTTGAGATCAATTTCCAACGGTGCAAAATGTCTCCTTGGGTGTGTAACTTCCTCTATGCAAAGGACCGCTGTGCTAGGATAAAATGCCCCTCGTAATTTACCTTCATCTTGTCGTGGGGCCAGTGATGCTAGACCACTTGGGATGAACGATATCACCTTTTACTCCAATAAAAGACAACTAAATGACCATTATAATCTTTGTGTATGTAGTGCCTAAATAAATCTAAAACCTAAAAGTCTATCAATATTAAAAACTTCAAAAATATTAAAAGGAGATCAATAGATCTTATGACAAGGAACTATTACCACTCTAGTTTATTGGTATATGGTATATGGCTTAGGTCAATAGATTTATTTTACAAAATGGCCAACTCCGTTTCCGTTTGTTTTTCATTGACCCAAGAAAGCTCAATTTTTAGCCAATCATTATAATGAAATAGTTCCCTCATAGTTAGTTTTGTCTTCTAAAAATTGAAGATAATGAAATAGCTCAATTTCAATGATATCATTATAATGAAATAGTCCACTCTTCTCTAGTTTTATCTTTTTGAATTGAAGATATTAGATTTTCCAAGCACATTAAAATTATTCTTTATACACAACCGTATTTGGTAGGTACTTCGAGAAGATAATCAACAATAAGATTAGAGATTAAATGCATGGACAACATATTTACTGAATGTATTCCTACATTGATAAATATGAGCATCAAGAAAAATAATAGGTTGGAGTTGCATAGAAATGATTCATAATCATAACTTATTATTTTACTAGAAGTTCCAAAAAGTAATTACCCATTCAATAATTGACAATCATGTTGATTTATGGCACACATTACTTGGATTTTATGGAAACATGGTGACCAATAACTGGCCATTAAGTTTCAAAGTTGAAGTGTATAGATATTAATATTATAATATATACTATAGATAGGCTCTTATAATATAATC
>JBBMJZ010386256.1:0-10534 GCA_037833815.1 Zingiber zerumbet | reverse complement strand
GAAACAAGTTATAAATTGTGAGAATGAGAAGTGTTATCCCCTGTCAGAAAGAGAAAAACTATCTTCATCTGATTACTAAATATTCCAATGATCATAAGAGAAATATTAAAAAAAAAAGATATTACACAGGAGAATTGCCAGCATGGATACAAATTAGACATGGCATAGTTTGCTCTTTGCCACTCTAGATATCCAGTGGTGGCATGGAATGTATAACGGCACTCTTCATCTGATGAATGACTTATAAGCTCAGAAACCCAAAACATTCTTTACATCACAAAACAAACCAACATGGAAACTGAATGCAATCCAATAACAAATTGCAACAATAGAAGACTGTTTCTCAGGGCAAGATTTAATATCTCATACTATCTCTGGCAATACAAATGGTATTTACTAGTCCAAGCAAAAGTAACTCATGGACAAGATAAAACTTCAAGCATTCTAAATGAGTATCAAGTAGCCTACCTATCATGGGGCCAAAATTGCTGGATGGACCTTGTCCTTAAAGGCTAATATTTTTGTCCCTATTTACTTGGTTTGTGCTCTCAACCCTATGTGTTCATTCTTCATCCCTCTCAAACTCACATGTCGAAATTTCTGGAAATTCTCTCATTTTGTAGTTGACACAAAAGGTGGAACAAGAAAATTTCTGAATTCTTCCCTTCTCGAAAGGAATATACATGTATGAACAATAATGAATATGAATTCACGCTCAGATAACTAAAACCACAGCCAAATATCAAGCCAAAAGGTTCAGCTTACTCAGTGAAGTTGTAGCACTGATAAACAAATCGCGTCCAATTTGCTAGTTACATGAGAAAATGTGTAATGATGTGGTTTAGTGAAGATGTTATGAGCTGGTCTTGAAAGTGGACAAATACAATGAGTTTCTTGCATGTCATTACAATTCAAAGAAACATGGCAATGTACCTATATATTTTTAGAGCTCATGGAAAACAAGATTATTAGCAGCCACTTGATTGCAGACTATGCAGAGTATAGAACCATTTGTTTGGTACAGGTGATTAAACTCCAAAAGAGTGTCAATGCTCTTAATAGTGTCCAACTGCAAAATCAGGTCAAAGATATCTTGGAGAACCAGACATTTGATGAAGCCATTATCTATTCATTATTTCTCTCAAGTAAGCAATTAAGCTATGTTAGTAGCAATTAGAGTACTCATGAAACAGAATACATAATGATTTTATCTGTCAGCTGATTGGTATCCATGTTTAATTTCTAACCATTTATAATCATGAAAACTTCAGCTTCAACCGAAAAAACCTACCTCATAAATAAGAGACTGCCTTTCATTTAGATAAGGAAGCTGTCCAAGGAAATAATACTTCCTTTCAACACAAACATCGCTGCCATTCTTTTGACACCATAGTGGTTTCTGAAAATTCATAGTATTTACAAGAAAAAACAAAAAAGCATGTGAACAAATAACCAACTAAGAAAAAATAAGCAAGCAAATAGCAACACTATTTAAACAGTTGTAGAGGAATAGTTACAAAATGCTTCTATTTTCTGCCCATGCTGTAGTATTGTACCAGAAGCAAACAAGGGAAGATGTTCAATTTTAAAATAGAAAGTAATCAATAACAAACCTCAAGAAAGTTGAGTACAACTATGGCAAAAAGATTAAGTGACCACAGCAAATCCAAGCGAATGTAAATGAAGTAGAACTTTGCAGCTTTTTCAAATCTTTTGTCATTTAAAATTTCCTCTGGAAGACCAACACCGTCATCTGCCTATATGAAGAAAAAAGGAACATTAAAAGAGAAGGCACCAGCCAAGACCAAATTTCAGATCCTATAGGATTATAACTTTCTTTGATAGAAACAAAGTTGAACTTAACAGCATTATCCATTATAGCTGTTTACAACCAAAGCTGTTGACAGTTAAAAATAAATTACATTCCTTTTTGGAAATGTGACTAAGTTAAGTAGTTGTATTTTTAATACAGCCATAGATTCATCTTTTGCTCGACATTTCCTCTTAGCTATAGCAAAAAAGAAAATTAAAAAAACTAGAACCAACTAAAACGATGTTAGCAAGCATAGCAAGTGTTATCAACAATTTACAGAATTTCAAGCTATAAAAAAGGGTAAGTCGGTGCAATCATGTTCTAAGTGATGGAGCTCAAGGCTCAAGGCTCAAGGCTCAAGGCTCAATCATTAGTTTTGATGTTTGAGGAAAGGGTTTTAGTTAGGCTTGCATGTGTATTTGATATGTGTGTTAAGTTGTACAAAACTTAACAGGAAGCATAAAAAGTTCATGGAGCTAATGACTCAGCAAGGTTAAGTGTGGATTTTGACTTAGTGTGACTACAGAAACGCACCCAATGGCTTAGAGATCCAATAGAAATTGAAGAAGGTTGCATGAGGCATTTGAGGACTGCGAGATGAGAAGCATTGAGGTAGAATTGGAGGAACTCATGCAGCTTGACTTAGTGCCGAGTTAGCTGGCTCGATGACTTGAGCTCTGCTGGAGATCACAGAAAGATGGAATGGGACATTCGAGGAACTACAAGACAAGCATCAAGGTGCAGCATTGATAGTAATTGGAAAAGGACAAACTACATAGATAAGGAATGAAGACGGCATTGGAGTGAGTCATAGGCTTAATGTATCCAAGAGACTTAAGACCTAGCAGGAGGACAGTCTTGGTAACAAAGTCAGATTATAGAAGGTAAGTTTGTGAGTGAGTTGTGAGAGTTGAGAGACTTGTAACCTTGGGAGAGAGGGTAGTTCTCATAGTTGAGGTTACAAACGACTGGAAGTCAATCTCATCAACTAGTAAACTGAGTTGACCAAGTAGTTGACTCAAGCTTGGTGGCTCACAAAGAGAATATTTTTGTAGTCAAATCAACTAGACAGTCGACTAATGAGATCAGTCTAAACTTCGAATCCAAACAACGGATGACTTAGTAGAAAAGTTGAAGGTAGTTGTTGAACACATAAAGTTGAGCAGCAATGGTCAAATGATTTAAGGGCTACAAGAAAATGGTCAAGTAATGGTGAATCAAATTGACTAAGATAGCGTAGGCAAACTGAAGCCTTAAGCAATCAAGAAGATAGCCAACTGATAGCGGATTCAATCAACTAATCGATGATAGAATAATACAAAATGCAAAGTTAAAGATGGCCGAAGGAGGAGCACAGGAGCATTTAAAGATTGGTGTTAATGCTTATTAAGTTATTATTATAATCTCTTAAGTTATTCCTTGTTGTAATCTTAATGCTTGTTATTCGCCTAAATCTTCCAAGCTTCAATTGTCTCTCATCTTGTAAAGAAGATTGTAAAAGGGTTTTCCACCTCCAAAAGAAGTCCAAGAATGGGAAAAGCATCAAAGAGTTATAGGTCATGGAGTAGAAACAAGGGATTCAAACCACATTACATCAAGTGTCCCAAAAGATTTGAGTCTTGAGGCTCCTACTAAAAATGGACAGTCTGAAGGAACATAATGTTAAGAAACTCATTCAAGCAATTCTGTATATTCGACATCTGAAGTGATTTAGAAGATATCTCTAAAATCAGCTGCAAAATCTTAGAAGTGACAGATGGAAATACTTAGCATGTGCCCAATTCTTATAGAAGAACAACAACAAAAACATTCATCAGACTGAGATCAATGGACTATCAAAAAATGTAAGTAATTGAGCATCAATCTGCTTATATTTGGCTCTGTTGATTCAAGAATCTTGAAACTCAAGTAGAGAGGTGTTCCAGCTGATCTTATTCTATAAACCAAACTCTAATAGCTATGGACTGCAAACTATAGTTGTTCTCATTCAGCTTCTCTTTGGGAATTGTCATAGAGCTAAAATTGCTCAAACAATTAATAGTGGGAGGTACTAAGAAGATGATCAAGGAATCAAACATTTTGAATTAAGGGTAGCTTTAGAGGATTAACTAAACAAGATCGTAGTAACACTGCAATTTCTTTTTGGATTTTTTTTGGGAGTATAATTAGTTGTTGGTACATGAACTCCAAGAAGAGACAATGGAATGAAGGATCACCACTACAATTGTTGCTTAAGGCTCATCTGGAGTAATCACAGTAATCACCACACACACATCGGATGTCATGTGAGGGTCTCATGTGGCTCACGTGCATGCTCGTGCCTAGGAGATCGTGAGTGTTTAGGGATTTGTGTGCCCAGAGGAGCACCTAGGCATTAACCATAGACACTATCAACCTAATCCATCCATGAAATTCTTTGCTATATTAATGGCTTTTATTAACTAATTATTTGTGAACTCTTAAGGTAAGAAATTTATAAAGTTGTTCTCATTTAAGCCATCTGTGATCCACAAACTAACAATAGAAAATGTCATTGACCAATTTGAAACATGGGCATTTAAAACCTATTGCATCCATCTTACCCATTGTTAATGTAATCCGTCCACAACATTCCCGTGTTAAGGGATTTTACCAATAAATTAAAAATGAATCTTCGAGGCAGTTTATTTTTAAGATAATCTCCTTGAGTTTTGCCTTTTCCTTCAAATTTAACTAAAAGAAGAGACAAGAGTGTTATTTATAGTCACTGCAAGTAGCATATGTAAGACTGAATTGTAGCATTAAGGCTCAAACTGGTTTACTCTGCTCGAAGCTAGTATAGCACCGTACTATACAGAGTCAGTCTATCTCAACAAAATCTATTAGGAAAAAAGAAGGCATGAGACTGATTCTGCACCAACCATATCAAGTGTCCATACAGTATGATACATACCATACAAGTTCATCATTTTCTATTGGTACTGCCCCAAAGGCTACTGAGACATCTATCTACGAATCAGTTTGTGCAAAACAAGTCAAATGAAGGAATAGAAAATGCTAGATAATCTACATCATTGAATCTCCTAAGAAAAATGGTTGATCACGTAATGATTAGGAAGAATAAGAAAAAGTGAAGTAGCACTAACCAGATCCACAAGAGCCGCGGCCTTCTGGTAGTTATCTCCGAAGGTTAAGGCATCGTCCCTCGAGAAGAACGACCTGCGCCTCTGGTGGACGCCGCTCTGCTGCCGTCTACGACTAGAGAAGGCAGCCGTGAGGCCCGACGCGAATCCCCTCCCTTCTTCCGCGATCAACGGCGTCTCCATCTTCGCACTCGTCGCGGACTCGCTCGTGCAACGGATTACGGAACGCCGATCGATTTCCTGCCGCCAACAATGAAATAACGGGACTTCCCTGACGCCTTCAACAATTGCCTCCCTACTTGCTACTTAATTACGAGTAAGTCCCCGACCGGATCTTCCATCTCCACCGTCCATCATTTGCCGTCCGAGTTGTGGACAAAATGGACGGATGAGATTTTAATCAACTCGATGTTAACTGGATAAGGAGAAGCCGCAGGCACGACGATAACGAAGGCGACTTAATTTAACGCGTCCGGATGGAGAGGCCCATTCCTTAAATAATTGTTGAAATTAGTTAGTTTATGTCGGCAAAGCCATTAAGTTTAAAGTTGGGCATGTTATTATAGAGGTATTTAATTTTGAAAAATCTAGAGGACGCACTATATTTTTATATTTATTAAAAAATAATAATATTAAATAACCAAATAAATAATCATTCCGATATGTGAGGATGTCAGAAATAAATCTAATTTACTAATTCAACTTGAATCTATCTCAAAAATATCAAATTAGAATTGAAAATTTTTTAGATTGAATTTGAATTGAGGGTTTTTGGATTAGATTCGGGTTGAGATTTTTAAATTAATTTAGGTTTGATCTGAATTTAGAATTTAATAATTTCTTTTAGATTCAATTAAATTTCATTTTTAAAATTAAGGTATTTTGTATAGATAAATAAGATAAAATTAATATAGAAATAATTAAATATTAAAATAAAAATGAAAATTTATAGAAAAAATAATAAAAAAATATTTTTTAGATTAGACAGATTATCTGGTTCAAATTTAGGATTTTTATTGAATTCGGTTCGAATCCAATTCAGATTGGGATTTTTTTTTTTTATAATATTCATGTTTTGATACGGCTTGAATCTATTCAACCCATCTTAATGGATACCCCTAGATGTAAGTCCAGTCGTGTCACTAGATAGTCACGACCTGGCCGCATGATCTAGCTGTGCAATCAATATAGTCATGCGGCTTGGCCGTGCAATCGGGACGATCACTCAACTAGTCACTCAGCTAGGTCATGCGACCACTTAGAGCATCCACAACCAACTCTTATTATAATATTCACCACCTCGTTAAAAAAAATATGAGATTCACTGTCATATACTCATTATTAACAATATATCTCTTTTGCTCACATTCATTTTAACATTAACACTTATTATTTATAAGTCACACAGTCCATTCAAACTCAGACGGTTGGGAAAAAGTATATATAAAAATTAAATTATTACGGTTAAAAAAAAATAGGAGATCCCTCTAAACGTCCTCCTCTCTCTCCTGTGAGTGAGTATTACAATAGAAAGAGGTGTTAAATAGATATTACAATACTCAGTGTGGATATCCTTAATTGTACAGCTACCTAGGTTGTGTCACTAGCCGCTACCTAGGTTGTGTCACTAGCTGCAGCGGCTGCTCGAGTGAATTTTTTTATGTTTTATAGTTTTTAATAAAAAGTATTTTGAAAAAAAAAAAACATACTATTTAAAAAATATGATGTGCTTTTGATTTTTTTTTTAAAATTTAGATACATCCTTCCGAGAAAATATAGATTTACTATATTAACGGCCCCCACCGGTCCCACGGATATAGAGAAAGGTACACGTAGGTACACAAGCGCAGGCGTATGATGGATAAACCTCAAGTCGTCAGTTTCTGAAAATCGATCCTTGACCATTATACCAGAAATATCATGCATTTACCGTCTGTATTATGCCCTTGGAACTATATACGTCCTTTAAAAAAAAATTAGGTAAGCAGGATGTTTTGATTGAATTTGAATTACAGCCAAGTACAACTTGGGTTGAGTTTATCGTGCTTGGTATAGCTCGGGCTGATCTGGCTATTACGGGATCATGCTCGTGCCAGGTCGATAAGCCTCCTCTAAATAGAAAAAACGTGTAAACTTCTCATTTATGTCAGTTTAAATTTAAATTTGTTAAATAATTTTTTCATAGAGAGTCTCCTTTTCCATCCTTCTCTTTTGGCTTGTTTTTCAAATCTCTCTCTTAAAAGCTCCCCGGGTGCGCTCTTTTTCATGGCCATCTTTTTTAATCCTAATGAAATTTGACAAATTGAAGGCTTTACTGAAATACATCTCGTTCATAATTATATTCCTGAAACTCTCCGGTGTGCGTCTTTCAATAATTAATGAGATTTCCTTTTAATTTTCT
This sequence comes from Zingiber zerumbet, assembly GCA_037833815.1. Taxonomy (NCBI): domain Eukaryota; kingdom Viridiplantae; phylum Streptophyta; class Magnoliopsida; order Zingiberales; family Zingiberaceae; genus Zingiber; species Zingiber zerumbet. The sequence continues at coordinate 3,198 of JBBMJZ010386256.1, read as the reverse complement.
ATCCATAATTATTAGCAATTTATCGAATTGAATAAATAAAAATAAAATAAAATATTTTTTTTTACAAATCGTATATAAAATCTATTAATTTAGTAGATTATCAAATTAATTAAAATTTTCTTATCACTGCTATACATTCATTTACCTTCCTTCTTTCGTATAATCTGAGAATAAATTATAAAAAATAATTAGGATGGATGTAATCATTTACTATATATTGTTTTTTAAAAAAAATATCAATGGACCCTCTCAATATAACAATCAACTATTTAATCGATTTAATTAATTTTTGAATTTTAAAATCAAGATAAAAAAAATATGAATTATCCGAATGAATATTTTACTCCCCCCATCATTATCAAATGTAGTTGCATTAATTTGGCGTTTATAATATGGTGATTCTCTTCGAAATTCTAAGCCGAGTGGAGAGTTAATTTTTAGCATGTGCAGTTGGTCCGAATCATAAATTTTTAATTCTTAGATCTTCCATAAGAACCGGTTTGTTTTATTAATGAACGAATCATGCTGTAGGTCAACGCTCGATCTGGTTCACTCCAAAATATTTAGTTACTAAATCGGGTTAGGGACTATTTTAGCACCATTGTTAAAATACGTCGTCTCAAATCATGCGAGAACAGAAGTATAATAAAATAAATAGATAAATTTATCATCCACACTGTGTACGAGACGATATCTAAATCGTAGATGTCATAAGTGGTGAGAAAATAACAAATTTATTATAATAAAATATGAATCCCTGACTAATATATATATATATATATTCAGAAAAAAAATTCTCTCCACCCATCTAAATTAAAATGAGAAATTCCATTCCGAAAGTGAACAGATAGGACAAAAAAATAAAAAGAAGGAATATCGATCGTTCCACTATTTAAATTTGCATTGTAAAAATAAAAGGTAGAGAGAAGATATATACGTTAGACGTTGCATACATTGTAAGAGATTTGTAAAGTTAAATGTTGAGAAGATGATTAATTCATCTTCCTCGATGTTTAATGTGATTAAGGGTCATTAAAGTATTGGTTGGTACCGGATGATTTTTTTATATATATTGATGTGCCTAAGAGTAATTGGAGATGATTGGAGAGTGTGCGGTGGAGGTGACGATGGGTAAAAAGAACATACTATCAGAATTTAGTTTGTGGAAACTCTGAGGAAGTTTCAAAAGATGATTTTTTCTCACCGTGTGTGGTTTATAATTTTATCTTGTATTTCATGTTCTTAGAAACTATATTGGTATCAGAGCAATTAGTTCTGAAAACATGAAATTCACTATATGGAATTGAGAAATCGCGACATTGTGATTTTCACAACCACAAGAATCGACAGTTCTGTCGGCATCGCGAAGTTGTGATTTTCATCTGACTGCATGAAAATCATGTAATCCTTAGCTACACAGAGTCTCGGCAGGGGAGCACTGACGACTATGCTTAAATACCTGCGATCAACTGTGGGAAGCCTTGCGTTTGTTGCAATAAAAAAAGATGAACACTGTCTGTTACTTTTCATCCATCAAACAGTGATTTGAGAAAAATGTAACTTTATTAAATAAATTTTTAAAATGAAACGTTCTAAGTTATTAAAAAAAACAAACAGTTTGGCTGGAAAACGTTTGATTATTATTTTTAATTAACTACATTTATTGATTAACAAAATATTACTGTAATAAATGTATATTCAATTAATTGAAAATTTAACTAGCGTAATTTGGTCTAATTAAACTCAGGTTTAATTCAAATCATTAGTTGATTTATATAGACTAGATTAATTCAATAATATCTAAATATGATTAAGACCATGTCATGGTTTGTTCAGATCAATTTATAATTGAATTAATGGGTCAAGATTTGATCACATGGGTTAGGCTAACCAAATTAGACCAGATTCGTTCTGATAGGCTGGATTTGATAAACTTTGATCAAATTGTCTAATGGGTTAGATTTGATCAAAACAAATATTAGATTTATTCTAATGGGTCAGACTTAATTCAATGGGTATTGGATTGATCAAACGAACCTGAATTTGATCAATAAGTATGAGATTAACTTAAATAGGCTTAAACAATAACAGAACATAGGTCAGAAATCCCTATCCAAATTAGATTAGTTATAACAAAGACAATGAACTAAGCTTAGGATATAGATACCTGATCAACATATCCAATGTGTCAGTTAACCGAGACTCCCCAAATAAAGAAAACTTATTTTTCGTATTTGCTTATGTATTGTATATATTTGTTCCATGTATATAAGGGAATTAAATTTGATCGGTTTTTATTACTGGTTTGTCAGTTTTGTGCTAACATCATTATTTTTAATTCCAAATATCATGAACAATATACATGATGACAGGTCGCTATGAACGACAACATAAGCTTTGGGAGGAGATCAATGAGCTAGAATATGACCCGAATTACGGAATCGGACGGTTTATTGGTCAGCTTGATCGGATATTTTGGAAACTCGAGAGAGAAGGGTATTCGGTCCAGGACAAAGACAGACGATGGGATCTTGTTCAGTCATTGCCAAAACATCTTAGTGATATTGCGCACCAACTATGGGATTATTCTGAAGGGTGTATCTCATATTCAGAGATGTGCTGCCAGTTACTTCAATTATAATGGGATCCTGAAGAATCTAAAGAGGATCCAGATCCTGAAGAATTGGACCTCGAGGATTATAAAGAGGATCGAGATCCTGTAGAATTGGACCTCGAAGAATCTGAAGAGGATCCAGATCCCGTAAAAATTGACCTCGAAGAATTTAAGGAGGATCCAGAAATGAACCTCGAAGAATTGGAGGAGGATCCAACAATGGATCCCGCAGAGGATTTAGAGATAGATCCCTTGGAATCAAAGGAAGATCTGGAAGACTGTGTAGTAGATCCAGAAATGGATCTAAAGGATGATTCTGAGGCTGATCATGCCATCGTCGACTCTGAGATGAATGAGATACAATTGCCCACTGCACTAGCATTTATTCTAGTGGGACTGGTGCTAACTTATCTATGTTACTAGTGTTCTGTTTACTGTCGTTATATATGAATAGTATTAGGTCATTTAGTTTTTGAGTCGTGTAATAATTTTTATCGTTATGTACGAACAGAGTTATATTATATGTTAACAAATGTAAAAATGATTAGTTCATTTCATGATTTATTCATGTTCAATTCAATGAT
>JBBMJZ010386251.1:0-15253 GCA_037833815.1 Zingiber zerumbet | reverse complement strand
AAGGGCCTACGACAACGGTTTTTAACCGTTGTCTTTTAATATTTTTGTTGTAGTGTATATAATTTATCGTTTTAATGCTTTTATTATGATGTAGATAACATACTTCATCAAAGAGAAAGGAAGAAGGGGGAAAAATACAATTGAATCATAAACTATTTAAATTTTGTTGAAGTTTATGAAACAAACAATTTTTCACTTACAATCCTTTAAAATATTTTGCCTCTAAACAATATCCTATTGTTTAGCTAAGCTTGACCTTCACTACAATCCTATTGTTTTTACAATCCTTTACTACAATATAATTAACTTATGAATTTTAGCTAAGCATGACCTTCACTTCGAGCATATATCCTATTGTTTTTTTCTGCCTGTTTAACAAAATAATGAATGGTTAAAAATACATAATTAAATGCCTTTTGCTTGACAAAACTTGCAAGGCAAGATGGAATTTTGGCTTTATAACTAATGAATTTATTTGAACTTTGATCTTTTAACCTTTAAGGATAAGCATACATACACCAATGCTTCATAAAGCTCGATCGATCAACAAAAGTGCGAGTACTCATGCATGATGCCAACTTTTTCTTATATGCATATCAATCAGATCAGAATAAAAGCTTAATTGACCAGTAGTGGTGCCCAAGCCTAGATTCTAAAGACCGGGAGGAGCATATATTTATATATATATATATATATATATATATAAATGTGTGTATGTAATAGATATCTCTCTCACACACTTAATATTATGTCGGTACCCTTGGCCATGGTATGGCAAAGGCTCTGAAGGAAGTGATCGAATTGGACTTTCACTTTTTCTGACAACGAGATGAGCAATGAACTGTGAAGTTCCAAAGGGGAAGCATCTTTTATCAGTTGGGATGCAATATAAAGCTAGAAGGAAATTCTTGCTCTCTCGCATAGAGATGCCTTTTTTTGGGGACCAGGATTGTGCAAATTGGGATGTGACACTTTGGAACAAATGTTCTGCAGCAAAGGAAGCATGGAACCGGTCAGTCTTTGCAAGGTTGAATAATCCTACCAGGCGAGTTAAAGCCATAAAGCATCTTTCCTTGTTACTTCTGATTAACACCCTTGTCCTCCAAGTGTTCAAATGCAAAGTCAAACTACTCTAAGCCTTAGCTAATTATTACGTGCCAATCAAATTGAAACTTCATCCTAGTTCTGATTAGTTGAAAAAGAGTTTGTATAGTTGAATCAAGTTAAGGTCAATATTAAATACTGGCCCCACTTTATGGATAAACATCTACTCAAATGTCTTGCTGTTTGGGTTTCATGGACGTTGAATACATGCTGAGCCTGAGACGACTCACATGAGGAGGAGGCATCTCTGTCATGAATTGAAGCAGTGTGGTATGGACATTTCAAATCTCATAAATGCAACATGCATAGTGTTGGAGAGAGAGAGAGAGAGAGAGAGAGAGAGAGAGAGAGAGGGAGTTGCCAAACCAAAAGAAGTTTTTATATTCCCATGGCTTAGGAATCCGAGCTGCCATCTTTCTATTTCCCTAACAAATTATTATTATTAGCCGCAAGAAATAGCGTTTGTGGACTTGTGTGTGATGATGTTGTGTGTGCGAGAGCTTGGAGACCCTTGGAGCTGGAGAAGTTTGGACCGTAGTGAAGCCTCCAATCATCCCTCAAGGTTCACGCTTATTAACTCGAGTCGAAAAGGGCGATTAGAAAACTAGTTTTGCAAGGGTATTCGCCTTTGCATGCCCCTAGCTGGGGGTTTGAAATAATCCGGTCATGTGGGTGTGTGTCGAAGTCAACTTAGCGTTTGGGAGATGTACATGTGGACAAGAATATTTGGAAGTATGTTATGGGAATTAGAAGTCGAAATGTTTAATGATTAGGCCAATATTTTATGTTAATCGACACATGCGCGCAGGATCTTGAATTTCCCTTCGGTCAACGCTGCTGTATATTGCTAGTTGCCGACTGATAGGGGCTAAACCACAAAATGCAGGGATTAAATCTAATGACGGTGAGGTGGAAATGAAGGTGAGGGAGGGGTTAAAGAGGGCATAGTGGTAAGTACACGATGAGCAGAGGCTTCAGCTGGCTCTTTTAATGTTAGGGGCTGATGAATTCCAACATGCTACACCCATCGACAGCATTGAATACTGGATGCTACAGTTGATGACAGCAGAAATATTTCATGGTGTCGAAGCAGCAAACAGCCCATATGTGCAATGAGATCCCCCACTGGGAATGAGACAATGCGTCTTGGCATTCTGCAGAGAGGTGGGCCACGTCCTGGAAGACCAGCAGCTACTTAGCAAATGCATGGAGGAACATTGTAACCTACCTCTTATCTAATCCAATTAATAAGAGAGAGATCATATAGAGAGTTGGAGCAGTAGAGGAGAGGACGAAGAGAGAAAAGTCGCGAAGAGAGGGAGGGTGACAAAGCCCCCTTTTTTTTCTCCGTTAAAAAAGGGAGAGAGAAAGGGGAGAATTTCCTTTTGACAAGGCACATAAGCACAAGCGCAAGCGGCAGCAGTGGGGGAAAAGGAATCCCCGCACGAGCTAGCCCTCCCTTCACTCTCTCTTTTTCTTTTATCTTTGTTGCTCAGTCGCGCATTAATTTTGATCCCTTTCTCATCTGAAGCTGAAGCTGAGAGAAAACGGAATGCTACACACAATTTGGAGTCTTCCTCTCTGCCATTAGTTTTCTGTGGAGTGTCATTTTCCCATATATACTCTTCTCAGCCTAAATAATCCCTTCCCGAGCATCAAAGTTTCTGTCTCTCATCCACAACTAGCTCCCAAACATTGACATGCATCCTCCCTCTCTCTCTCTCTCTCTCTCTCTCTCTCTCCCCCTGCAAATTGAGCCTTTCTCTTCTCCCATCCATCCTTCAAATCCAAGGGGATAACTAAAATCTCTATAAATAATAATAAAAAAAAACCTTCTTTGTTTGTTTTGCTCTTAATTAGTCCTCTTATCTTCTTTTCCCAATCCTTAACTAGCTAGTCTGGTAATTCTTGTCCTGCTTAGCTTCTCAAACCTAGGAGAGCTAGCACTCCAAGATCTTTCCAAATTGTTTGTTCTTTTGCTTTCTTCATATATATATATATTGATCGATCAGGTAGCGAACACAGACAACACAAGCTGCTCCAAACCCTCGTCTGCCTCTTTCCCCCCTCTCTCTCTCCTTTCTTCTTCACTTAGGAAACAAGATCCTTTCTCTTCTTACTCTCAACACTTTGTGATTCATTAGGTAGATATTGTAATGTCCAATTCCAGTCGGCCATCGAGAAGAAAGCCTTAATAGAGCAAGGAGGAGCGGAAAGGAGGGGAAGGAGACATGGAAATGCCAATGGAGACCGCCATGACGACATCATCGCCGGACCTCTCCTTGCACATCAGCCCTCCAAACGTCAGTCCTGCTGCTTCAGTAATTTGTGCAACCGCCAGTGAGTCCTCCCGCAGCTTCCTGGAGGACGTCGAAGATGATGCCGCTCGCACCGAGCTCTCTCTTTCTTACCCTTCCACTACGGCGCCGACAGCCGAAAGCATGTGGTGGCCGCCGCCGAGATTGTCGGAGAACCACCAATCTCATATGCCGCAACTGGATCGCTGCCACATTACTCACCGTGCGATCGGGGGCACCTCCTTCGACGGGCTGACGCCGATAAAAGGCATCCCAGTCTACAACAAAAGTTGCAGCAGCGCGGGGGCCGGCACGCCGCCTCTCCCTTTCTTCCCCTCCGATCCAAAGCATCAAGCTGCTGCCGCCGCCTTCTCCTCCCACTGGCCCTCCTCCTCCTCGTCCAATTTCGACGCGATGCCGTCGTCCTCATTCCTCTCCCCCATACCTAGCGCCGGCGCGTCTCCTTATCACCGTATTCTCCCTCACCACCCGTCGTCGCGGATCAACGGCGCTGCCTTTTCACCGGAGCTTCTGATCAAGAACCACCACCCGCACCATCATCATCAGCACTTCCACCACCACCACTACAACAATTACGGCATGATCAGGCCTTTCGAAGCTTCCAATCACGCCAGCATGCTGATGCGGTCGCGGTTCCTCCCGAAGCTGCCAGCTAAGCGCAGCATGCGCGCGCCGCGGATGCGGTGGACCAGCACCCTCCACGCCCGCTTCGTCCACGCCGTCGAACTCCTCGGCGGCCACGAGAGTAGGCACCGCATCATCGTATCATCATCTCCAACACAATGCTACACGTTCGATCTATTGTTAATTCTCCATTATTTCATTATTTCCGTGATTACTCCAATGCAGGGGCAACTCCAAAGTCGGTTCTCGAGCTCATGGATGTCAAGGACCTCACTTTAGCTCATGTGAAGAGCCATTTGCAGGTACCTTCCTCTTACTCTCCCACAGATTACACTGCTTGATTCATTGAACGAAGGCGCTTGGTTCTGTTTTTTTTTTTTTTCCTTTTTTCTAATCTGTTATAATTTCTTCCATCATCTAATCGGAGTACGGAAGTGTGGTCTGTGCGAAGCAGACACATCTATTCTTTCATTCACTCATTCATTCAGTCACTCATATCACTGCGTCCTCCATCCATCGATTACTGTGCCAAATCAGATGGAGGGAGAAGAGAGAAAAGTGTCATCATTTCACAATAATGCAACACACCCAACGCCAACAAGCGTCGTAGTAGTAGGGTAAGAAAAAAAAAGAAGAAAGAACAAACAAGGTTCTTTAAAAAGAAAGGTTGGATCTGCCCACTCGGCCTCTGCTTGCGGATAGCCTACCTCTTCCTGCTCTACTCCTTTTACATCCAATGGATTATTATTATTTTAATTAAATGTCTAGTTTTCGCCTCATCACCCCCTCCATAATATATTCTTCTTTTCTTTTATCGTAATTCCTTGCTTGTCTCGTGAGCTCACTGCGTGGTCTTTTCTTGTGTTTGTGCTCTCCCAATTAATCTCTTTCTTCACTGCTCTCTGCAATGTTTCCATCTTTTGCCTCTGCAGATGTATAGAACTCTGAAGACCACTGACAAGCCTGCTGCTTCCTCAGGTAATTCATATTGCTTAGCCTTGTTATTAACCTCTCTTTTCAATCTCCTCTATTTAATTAATTGGCTGGCTGCTGGCCTTCACAAAATATGCATGGACTCTTCATCAATGGTAACCAGGCCAGTCAGATGGCTCAGGCGAAGAGGACTTATCTCCGAGCAATGCTGATCTCAACATCGGACGGCAGATTATGGAGCACAGAGTCTCAGATGGAGCTAAAACCTTGGACTTCCCTTCCACCATTGCTAACACCTCTACTAAGTGGACTAACTCATCAAGGTATTTAGTTACTTGTCAATATTTATTTTTTTACCAAAAAAAAAAACAAAAAAACAGAAGGCAGATATCTTCTCACACACACACACACGTAGAACTGCTTGCTAAGTGAATGGCAGCTTTTGCTTTTGTGTTGCTTAGCCTTTTCCTACGGGGAGAGACATGGCACTTAGCTTGTAGGACTCAAAAAGCAAAGACAACTAACAGGGAGTATCTCCAACAAGTAAAGAAGACACACAAGTTTAATGTCATGTCAAAGAACAATTAGTAGGTATATTATCGTGGCGTCGAAGATGATGCTTTACAATTAGTGGAGAATAAGGAAGGGAGAGGCTAGGATAGGGCAGTGGCAAGGGGTAATAGGCGATGGTGTGTTGTCACATAGGACCAAAAAGGCCTATATACCTCCTCTCTTTAGCATCCTTGTCTCTTTGGCTTTATTGCATTATACTATAGTAGCATGTTGATGGTTCTTGAACTCTTCTTTGACCTTTCCCTTCCTTTGTTTTTATTTTATCTTATCTTTCTTTTCGATGCATGGCTCTGATTCCAGAAATGTGTTTTGACCTGACATGCCCCAATACCTAGAAAACAATTTGAGTTTCTCTATCTCCAAATAAGTATCCCCTCGCCTTGCTAATTTCTACCGAGAAACTTCCAAAAATTAACACATCGAGTCAAGATCTCATATTCCTTCTCTTTGGACCTTTCACTCCTCCAATCAGTTAAACAAATAAAATCATACAGCACTGTTCATTCCTACTCTTCTCGGTTAATTAAAAGCCACTTAATGATCCCAAAGTTGAGAGATTACGAGCATGTAAAACACAAACTGGGGAAAATGTGGAACAGAAAAATGTTGATTTGTTCTTTGTCGTCAGTGATTTAAGGCAATGAGTTTGGAGCTATGAAGGAAGGTAGTGTGGCTTATAGCGGATCCTTGTTGATTTCTATCTTTAGTAACTGATAAAAGCCTCTTTTGGTTGCTTTAGCTTTTGCATGAATTTTTATTCAATTATTCAAAAAGAAGCTGTTGTCTTATCGCGGAAAAGGAAAGCTAAACTATCTAGGAAAGAAAGCAATCAAATCTTAGATGAATGCAACATTTATCCTACACTTTTCAATAGAAGTTGCACTTCGCTTATACTTTATGTATATACATTTTGCTAGTTAGTTAAATAGGGAAAGGCAATTGATTAGTTTCGTCTGTGCTTGTGTCTAAATACACCAGAATTTATGAGGACAATTAAATATATCACATATTTGATGAAAGACTGACATAAATGCTTTTGCCCTCTACTGAGATGGTGCGCTGTGTTTAAATACGACCATTCCACAAGCTAAAGTTGCTTATATTTCTAGTCTCATCCATGGGTTACATGGCTACATTTAGTAGATAGGATAGCTCAATATGTTGCTTCATTACATTGTATTATTGTACATGGCACTAGATAGCTAGTATTCTATGCAGTACAAGTACTATTTAACATGCTTAACAATTAATAATGATTATTTTACCATTTGAATGTTTGATTCAATTAATGTTACTATTAAATACGTGAATGGAATTTAGAAATATCAGATGATTTAATTATTGCATTAAGTGGTAGTATTTGTCTTAAGCTGTAGAATTATTTGGGTTTGCATAACTTGTTTGCCCTTAACCAACATATTTATGGAAGTAGGGTTGTCTGAATCTTACAAATAAATATTAGTAAGAAGATTGGAATTGTCAAGTGATATATAGTAGGAACTAAAATTAATCATGACATGTTTTTTCAAATATGAAAAACACCATATACTAATACATAAAAGTAAGAATCGAGTTAGAACCCTCTAAAAGAGAAAAACAAATACTAAGACATAAAATTAATACAATTTTTTTATGTATTTATACTTAACACGTGAAATTATAGAAAAAAACTAATTTATGTAGAATTATTTTTTTTTGTCATTAAACTTATCTAGGTATTAATTGTTGCTGTCTAATGACATTTTCTCTTGTAATATAATGGGCTATTTCAGCCGGAGTGGATGGACTCAAAAGAGCTGTGAGCTAGATGGTGCGCGTCCAGCTGAATTCTCCTCATCTGACATTGAGGTTTAGCTCTTGGACATATACGATATAGGATCATAATTTCACAAACTGTCTTTTTTGTTTCTTCTAAAAAGATAAATGAATAAGTAACTTCTTTCGAATATATTTAAGCATGAATCAAGAATTTGAATCATGAGCATATCATGCCTTTTCTCAGGATAATGATCCTTACAATCAACCAGGAGCCTCAGAAGAACTCAGAAATCCTAGCTTGGAGTTCACTTTAGGTAGACCAGATTGGAATGGGACTGAGCATGTTTGATATATATCATATGATCATTTTGGTATTTTAGATAATAAGCATCAGGCCAAACTTTATATTCATGCAATATAATTAATGGAGGGGGAGAGGAAAGGAGGGTCATATGATGCCATGAAGATGCACTGAAGCTTGCTACAAATTGAACTTGGTCTCTAGCTCTTGCAGATAGCAGTAGTACAATACTATTCGAGTCATCCTCCTCTTTTTCCTTTCTCTTTTGTCTAATTAAACTTTAGTCACTGGCATGGCATATGACTAAAGGTGAAGGTGGTCATGGGGTTATTTTACACATGGAAAGTTGAAATTGTAAGACGTAAAAAAAAGTTAAAGGTAGCAATTGTATGGTTGAGGCAACAAGCACAGTATAAATTAATTAATCTACTTTCTCCAATATTGGCTATATATATCACTTTCGTTATCAACTTGCCATTAGTCTAGTTTCTTCTGTGTACATATTGATTGATATATATGGATATGTATGAAAATGTTGCAAGAACAGGCTACATATACTGTTGCACCTCATCATATATGCAACTCTAGTGCCAAATTGATTGTAGTTATCAAACTTTTCAAACTCACTAGATTTTCTAAATCATTTTTTGTTGTAATTAGGATTAGGAGAGTAGTTTGGATACCAAGCATACTGCAAAGGCAAAGAAATATTTTTTTAAAAAAAATATATATTCTAGGCATAGGAACTTGTTGGAAGTTTCTAATAAAACCAAATCAAGAAAAACAAAAAAGAGATAAGTTAAAAGAAACTTTGTTTCTTTGCCCTTGGTTTATTGCAACCAAATGTTCCATACATGCATCATTTTTATACAGATCTCACATACATTTAATTATTATAGAAATATAGATATATAGCATAAAACAGGCTAGTTTAGTTTTTAAAATTCACAAAAATATAAAGATTAGAAAAGATACAAACTGACGTCTGTTTAGAGATAAATCAAACTTAAGTTTGACTACGTATACATTGTGGTAATTAAAAGGTGAATACACTCGTCCCAGCGCCCCCGTCAATCCGTCCTAAGGTCAACACAGAGGAGGTAAATCACGGGCGGCTATTAGCCGAGCTACTAGCTGAGCTACTAGCCTTTGAAATAGTGACTAGCACATAAGGGAGACATTTTATCTCGGTTTTATCGAGATTTGAACCTCAGACCTCATTATGGCAACACCTCATGCGCTAGCCACTAGATCGTCCTGAGGGGACTTGAACTACGTATACATGCACAAACAAATGAAGGTTACAAGATCACGATGAGGAGCATGAGAGACAATTTGTCAATTTAGAAAATTTAGATGTTGATTTTTTAATCATATTTTCTCTTCTTGAATCTTTTATACTTAACTCATTATTCAAGAGAGAACATTTGTTGTGTATGTAGAAATTAAGAAAAGGAAGAAGCTAACTATATTATTAAATCTAAAATTTATAGTCAGAAATACAGAATATAAATTTTTATATAGTTAAGTTAAGAAATCTTAAATCCTAAATAAAAAGGAAAAAGATCAAATTGTCCTAAAAACTATAAACAAATAAATATATATAATTTAACATCCTCTCAAACTCACGGTGCTATAGCTAGAAGCATTGAGAGTTTGTCAAACCAGAAACGAAAGCGTGAAGTGAAATGTGCCTTAGTAAGCATATCGACAATCTATAGATTTGAAAGAACAAAAGGTAATGTGATAGTGTCAATCTGAAGATGATGATAAATAATGTGACAATTAATTTCAATATATTTCGTCCACTCTTGAAAAACTAAATTACACATAATTTGAATAGCACTCTGATTATCACAATATAATGAAGTAGGTTGATGAAAATAGATACTCATATCCGCAAGCAACCAACACAACCAAACTATCTCACAAGTAGTTAAGGTCATGACACGATACTCAACTACTGTGGAAGATCTATAAATAACATGTTATTTCTTACTCTTCCAAGAAATGAGGAAATCACTAAGAAAAATACAAAAGTCAATGGTAGATTTGTGATCTGTAGGATCACTAGCCTAATCAGCATTAGAGTATGCATGCAACTCCAGAGATAAAGTAGAAGTAATTAAAAGAAGTTGAAATTAAGTGCCCCAAAGATACTTGAAAATACAAAGAACAGCAGCCCAATGAATTGTAGTTAGTGCAGCAACAAATTAACTAACCATATGAACAACATAAGTAATATTTGGATAAGTCACAGTGAGATAAACCAAGCTTTCAACAATAGTTTTGTACAAACTAAGATCTGGCAAAGGTGAGCCATCAAATGGAGAATATCGAGCATTAGTCTCAATAGGAGTATCAACGACTCTATTATCAGTAAGACGAGCATGCTCAAATAAATCAATATATACTTTGACTGAGATAAAATATAATCTTTTAGAAAATAAGTGACCTCAATGCCTAGAAAGTAGCGTAGTATATCCAAGTCTTTCATAGCAAAACAAGGAGCCAACTCAGACTTCAAGAAAACAATTCCATCAAAATTATCACCAATAATAATCATGTCATCAACATATAATGATAAAAGAATACGATCTGTACTCATATATATAACAAACGATGCTGAATCATGATTACTATGATGAAAACTAAGTGAGGTAATCACTATAGAAAACTTCTCAAACTAACCACGAGGTTCTTGTTTGAGACCATAAAGTGTTTTACGAAGTCTACAAATTTTACTAGGTTGGTGTGAAATACTAGGAGGAGGTGTCATATAAACTTCTTCATGAAGATCACCATTTAGAAATGCATTCTTGACATCCATCTGAGATATTCTCTAACAACAAATAGAAGCAACAACAATCAGAGTACGAACAGTTGTCATTTTTAGAACAGGAGCAAATGTTTCCTTACAATCCATGTTATACTCCTGAGAATAACCTTTAGCAATAAAATGAGCTTTGTATTATTCGATAGATCCATTAGATTTAGTTTTAATCTTATATATTCAACCAGAACTAATAGTGTATTTTCCTGATGGCAACAGTACCAACTCCCATGTATGAGTCTGACGCAAAGTAGTTAGTTCCTCGACCATAGTACTCTGCCAAAGTAGGTTACAAACAACTTTTCTATAGGATCCAGGCTCAGAAAGACAATGAACAAATACAACAAATAAAGCAAAAGAATGAGAATAATAAGAGTAAGAAAAATATAATAGTTTAGTAAACTTACGAACACGAGTGGATTTACAACGGTGGAGAGAAGGATCATCGCAACCTCAAAAGATGATTGGGTAATGGTAGAAGGAGGAGCATGTGGAGCGCATATCTAGGGAACCAAAGTACTAGATTCAGTAGACCTACTAGTAGGAGTTGTGGGCAAAGCATCCTTAGTGTTGGTATTGAAAGGATCAATGTAAAGAAGATCTAACTTTATCATATTATGCGAACTAGCCAAAATAGAAAAGAATAGAATATGCTTAAGAAACACAACATGGTGAGAGACATACAATTTTTTACTAATGGAATCAAAGTAACAATATCCTTTTTGGCTAACACAATAACCTAAAAAGATACATCGAGCAGACTGAGATGCTAACTTATTACGCTCGATATGTGGATGAAGGACGAAGTAAGTACAACCAAAGATATGTAAAGAGGAATAGAAGGAGCATATGCCCAAACAATTTTTCAAAAGGTGACAAACTTGAATTGTGTGAGGTTAGAATTTTATTAATCACGTAAGCAGCAGTAAGGATTGCTTCCCCCCAAAAGGCACTAGGGGCATTGGTAAACAATAAAAATAAACAGGCTATTTTAATAAAATGCCTATGTTTCCATTCAACCACATCATTCTATTCAGGAGTACCTGTACACGAGGTTAGATGAATAGTATCATCAAAAGTAAGTAAATGTGAAAAATGATTCAAAGTGTATTCACCCCCCCCCCCCCTTCCCACCCAAAAAAAATTCATAATGAAACGAGAACTCCGAGAAAATGGCAAGGTGGAAGATAGTTAAGTGTATTCACCCCCTCCCCCAAATAAAGTTAGTCCAGGCAATAACATATGAAGCATAGTTAAGTTTTGACAGCATTCAGACTGTCCAGCCCTGACTTTGAGTTTCGTTGAAACTCTAGGTCAGGTCGATACCTATTGTTCCCGCTTTAAGGAATGCGTCCTCACCTATTCGTCTCAGAAGAAATTACCTTTTGCTAGACTGGTCTTCTAGATCATCTGGATTTTTGCTCAGCGTTCGAGATATCAAGACTTCATGTTGGCATCTGATCCGTGACCTGTCCAGTCTTTCATCCAGTGTTCGTGACCCCCAAGATTTTCACCTAGCGTCCTTACTCTAGGATTTTATCTAACGTCCTCGACCTGTCAAAATTTTGCCTAGTCTCCTGGGTCAGGACATCATTATCTAACCATAACTAGGACTTTTCCTTTTACCTAAGATCAACTAACACTTTCCAACACACTCAGTTCAACATGAATTTTCATGTCCTTGAACTCCCCAACAAAAGAGTCTAGTAGAATGAAAAAATAGAATATTACAAGAAGTTGCTTGAACCATATTAAACGAATATACCCTAAGTAACCAATTTTGGATAGAAGCAATATATGCAACATGTTATATTCAAAACAAAATATTAATTAATAAATTTTACAATAAAACCCTTATGAAGTATATTACAATAAAATACCCAATCTAAATTATCTAAAAGTATTTAGATGTAAAGTACACTTATTAAACACTAAGGATTATCTAGGTAAATTTATGTCTAAATCAACATCTGATATATTTTTAAGGTACTCCACAACTAGTAGGGTTTATAGAGTTTATAACAAAAATACTCTAAAAGTTGGAGAAACAACCAATGTAATTTTTAATGAAGAAAATAACTTACCTAATTTAATCAATGAAAATAATAATCAAATTACAAGAAATATAGAAGATAATGATAATAATAAGATTAGACA
The DNA here is from genome assembly GCA_037833815.1 of Zingiber zerumbet. Taxonomy (NCBI): domain Eukaryota; kingdom Viridiplantae; phylum Streptophyta; class Magnoliopsida; order Zingiberales; family Zingiberaceae; genus Zingiber; species Zingiber zerumbet. Next base: position 2,652 of record JBBMJZ010386251.1, on the reverse strand, counting down.
TAAATCAAGTGAATCAGAAGAACCAATTGTTGACCCTAACATAAGACTATCAAGGATAAGATCTATTCACCCATCTAATCAAATTTTAGGTGACCTAACCCTAGGAGTTCGAACTCGATCATCTTATAGAAACCTAAGTCAAATAGCTCTTATTTTCAAAATTGAACTCAAAACTATGAAAGAAGCCCTGCCTAACCCAGATTGGATAATTGTGATGTAAGAGGAACTAGTTCAATTTAAAAGAAACTAAGTCTGGGAACTAACACCTAAACCCACAAATAAATTCATAATTGATATTAAGTGGATCTTTGAAATAAACTAGATGATAAAGGTGAAATAGTAATAAATAAGGCTAGACTAGTAGCTAAGGGGTTTAGCCAAATAAAAGGATTAGATTATGATGAAACCTATGCACCTATAGCCAGACTTGAATCCATCAGAATGTTGCTAGCCTTTGCAACACATTTAAGTTATACTAAATGAACGTAAAGTTCATATTCCTCAATGGGTTCATCAAAGAAGAGGTTTATGTAAATCAACCCCCCATGATTTGAGTATTTAGGCTACCCAAACCATATCCTTAGATTAAAAAAAGCTTTATATGAACTAAAACAAGCACATAAGACATGGTATGAATGACTATCAATATACATAATACCTAAGGGGTTTAACCAAGGCCAAATAGACCAAATCTTATTTGTTAAAACCTTAGAGAAAGATATTTTTATAGCTCAAATTTATATAAATAACATAATTTTTAACTCAACTAATACTAAATTTTTAAAAGAATTCATTAAATTAATGAAAAATAAATTTAAAATGAGCTTAGTAGGAGAACTTAATTTTTTCTTAGGTTTACGGATAAAATAAACAAAAGAGGGAATTTATATTTTTTTAAAATGAAATATGCTAAAGAGTTAATTAAAAAGTTTAGAATGAAAAATTATAAAAACATAAATACCACAATGACAACTAATGTTAAAATTGACTCTGATTTAGAAGGAAATGTCACGCCCTGAGAGTAAGGATGTCCGACGAAAATCGGACAACACCTCCCTTGTAGCAGTGACAAATGAAACATATATACATTGCCCCAAGGCTACTCACAAGCCATCAATAGTCCACACAGCTAGAATAAAAATAACATAACCACGCAGTTGTATAATAACCAGCTCACATGGCTATAGTAAAACACAGCAGAAGTTACAAAATAACGAATGCACAACTATAATACAGCTAACTGCGAGTTGGCCCAGCTTGACACAACCACATCAAACCAAATACAAGAAACCACAAAGCTAAACTCCATACAAAAGATGCATATTCACGAATAAGTCCAAAGCTAAAAATGTAAACGGAAGCAATAACATAAGAAGTTACTTGATGTGACATGGGACTGGCAGACAAGATCTCTAGGCGACTCCATAAATTCTTTACCTGCTACCTGGGAAAAGAATACCAATTTAAGGGGTGGTGAGTGCTGGGACTCAGCAAGTAATTGATAGATAGTGTATGAACATAATAAAGAACTAGAGATACGAAGATATAAAGTCTCATAGGGAAAAATAACAGATACTACAGTAATATCATAATAAATGTCCATACCTGAAACCATATCCTAGGCTAATAATAATAGGTCAGGGATAATGAGGATCTGACATAGTACTGCTCATAACTACAAGGGTAACATGTGAGGTATATACATACTACTAACAAGTAACCCAATGTCTAGGCACATACAACAAGTATATAACTCAACATATGTAAGCATATCCATGGATATAATAAAATAGTAGCATAAGTAAGCAAACAACAACATAAGCAAATATAATAATAAAAGCTTATGCACGGATGGTCACTCCCGCCCACCCCTCTGCACCATGACCCCTATATGGTCGAGAGGTCGGGTCAGTGACAAAATGTACAACACTCCAGCTACCACTCTCTCGAGTGGCCGAGCGGACAGTTGCATAGTAGCTAACTAGCTACATCTGCGATGGGGGTCCCTGCTGCTTGCAACTCCAGCTTTCTCTATCATGAGTGAGTGAGTGGGGGCACGATAGGACAAGCGACATTTGCTCCAGCTACCACTCTCTCGAGTGCCCGAGCGTGTGACCCTGGTCAACGATTCTCTCGACCGCAATGGAGAATTTGTCATTGATATGCATGCAATGATATGATATGCAAAATACAACAGTCATCATATACATATAAGCAGGAATCAGGTATGCTACATGAAGCCAACATGCTCAATATGGTACATAAATAAACAACAATAAAAGCATACAAGGTTGGTATCTAATATCTACTAAATATCATAGATGGCAACAGGAGACTGTATGGATATAGAAATAAATATCTCAAAGGTTTGTTTGGAAGTATCAAGCACAGGAAATATTACAAGTGGAGTTAAGGTAAAGTAGTCCTTATTAAAAAAATAGCTCATGCACCAAGTTCAAAGAACTAAAGAGTCAAAGTAAGAAGTACCCACCTTAAATGCAGATCGAGCTAAACAGTCCCACTTTACGAGACGCTCACATCGAATCAAAGTCCTACAACAAATCATAAGATCACAACCAAATCTCTTCACACATCAAATAGCTAACCTAAATCCAAATTCAATTAGAAAACCTAATTTACTCCACCCAATCC
>JBBMJZ010386244.1:0-15253 GCA_037833815.1 Zingiber zerumbet | reverse complement strand
CCCATCCCCATCCCATTCTCATTTTTTCGGGTTCGGAAATTCCCCGAACCCGAACCCACGGGGATCAAATCCCCATCCCCGCCTCATTTCCAAATTTAATTTATATTATTATTATTTAATAATTATTATTATGATAATATTAATAATATTATTAATAATAATATTTTCAAAAAATTTAATATTAATATTAACACTATTATTAATATTTTTTTAAAATAATAATAATAATAATAATAATAATAATAATAATAATAATAATAATATTCGGGGTGGGTTCGGGGATGGGATAGTATTCTCATACCTGCCCTAAACCTGCCCCATCACCGAAAAATCAGGGATCCCATCCCCATTTCGGGTTTTTCCCGTGGGGTCCTAAATCCGCGGGGAAAATTGTCATCCCTAAGTGGACTATGAGACCCATGAATAATGGGTATTAACGTTAAAAGAAATATGGGTTAAAGAGATATATTGTTATAACGAATATATAGTAGCAGACCCTATATTTTTATATGAGATGGTGTGTATTATAACATAAATCCATTGTGGATGCCATTGGCACCTAGTTAGTCGGTGAAATAGAAACATCCGTGTGTCATCGCATTTTGCCATAACCCCCCGACGCACTTCACCGCCTCTTTTTCCCCGATCGATAGCACTGTCGAGGAATTTGTCGCATTGCCTCCTTTATTCTTCTCTCGCGATCTAGGGCAAGGGCGATCCAGTTAATGGTAGCTCGCTTCCGCTCCTAACCAACCACAAGTTTTGTAGCAGAAGCATCAAGATAGCGTTTAAAGCCAAGCAGCCCTCAAGTCCAAGCGGCGCCGTAGAACACCGGATTCACCCATGGTTCTTCTCTTCCGCGAGACCTATACTCTTTCAAGGGTAAACAATTGTTTCTTCTTTTCCTTCCATAGTTGCCGTGGATATTTGTTGGAGCCTCTATGGTGGATCGGGATGGTCACTAGTAATCACCCCTTTCCTTCAATTGCTCTCCTCTTTCTTTTTCTTTGTTGTCTATGGAAAAATTGTTCTTTTTTTCTTGTAGTGATAATTGGTGAAATTGCAAATTTTATTGCATATATCTTTGCTCTAGCTGTTTTTGTTACACCACTGGGTGCCTTGAGCATTATTGCATACTTTCTCCTATTTTTTCACTTCACTAATGTTAAATACTAGTTATTTCCATTTATTTCTCTGATAGCTCCAGACGTATATGTATTACATATCCTAGTCCTATATCCTTTATTAAGTTATAACTAATTACATCATGGCATTACTTTTTTTTTATTAACCTTTACATGTAAGGTGTGTGGTTGGGAGCTATCGTTGATAATCTTGGTACGTTATTAACAAAAACCTTATTTGATATAGGTAAGAAGTGATTCTTGATAATAAGCAATTTTTCGCCACGTCAGTAAAGTCAGCACGCAACCCGGAATTACATTACCTCTGAAATCTAAGGTTTTGAACGATTTCAGGGTTATTAATTTTTTTTAATTACCCTCTACAATTCTCTCCCCTCTCTCCTCTTTGTCCAAAGTCACCGAAAGAGAACACAATTAATTCTATTGTCCTTCGTCTTTGACACTGAAGCCAGAACCACCTTCATTGTTGGCCGATGCCGCGCACTGGCCGTCCGACCCAACACAGAATAGAGCAAGGAAAATAATTGTCTTGGCTAGAATAGCAACCTTTGTTGTTCCGTTGTCGCAAGGGAGCAGCGGGTCGGCTAGAGCAACTCTTCAGTTAGAGGGAACATGGAACAACAACAAGATTGCTGCCTCCGATGGTCAGAATAGTCTTTGATGGGAGCAGCAGGCTTGGACGGCAAGCAAGGCTGACCGACAACCTTCTTTGGTCGGAGCAGCAAGCTCTGCTGGTCATCTACACACGGTGAAGCAGTAGCCCTCTTTGTTGCCCGGTGAGATCAACAACTTGATAAGTTGTCCGGCGGAGTCGAGGAGGAGCAGCAACTTCTTTAGAAAGCTCGGACCAACGGCTAGAAGAGGACAACCCTTTCCTTTTTTTTGTGTTAGGTGGCGACACCAACCACGGCTAGTGTTATTGATCGACGGTGACAAGAAAAAAACAAGGGAAGCCCCTTTTCCTTGCTCTGTTCGGTCGCGGCAACGAAGAGGGGAAGAAGAGAAGTCACGAGAGAGAGAAGAGTGACAACGAAGAAGGGAAGAAGAGAAGTCACTATGGAGAGAGGAGAGAGAATAAGATTTTTATTCAATTAAATTAATTGCAAAGGTCCAAGGATAAATTAGTAAATGTAAAACTAAGTGGTTACATAACTTAAGTTGGATCAAACACCTAATTTATTATGTTTTATTTTCAATAATCTTAATTATATAATTATATTTTATTTTTTTATAATCTTGATTATATAATTATCTAGTAATTATATAACTAGGAACACACCTGAGCTTATTCTATTCCAATTCTCATCAGTTGTCTCATTACATATATTATTCATTTTTTTTCTCCAAATGACTGATTGAGCTTGAAGCATCATATAAACCGGAAATTATATCTGCCTTACAATCAAAAGTTTGAGACTAACACATCATAAGAGTGGTAAAGCACTACCAGCATTGCTGTTGAGCTTATCTTCATCCAATGCCTGATTACTTGGAAGAGATCTGTCTGTCATTTCTAACACAGGCAGCAAGCATGAACTATCCGAGGACATCAAAATTCTGGCAAGAAGGCTATAATAAAGTTGCTGCCTGGCAAATATAAGTAATGCCGATCTTTTTCCATCTCTTTTTTTTTTTTTCCCTGAAACAATACGAGCAGCATATTAGCCTAAGAAGGAAGAAGTGGGATGATTCCTATGGGAAATCAATGGGAAATCCCTCTTAATATTAAATCAAATTGAAGTAGCAGGTGCCAGCGACCAGCGACGATTCCTCGTGTATTTTATAGATTCCACCAAAACAGGCTGGTCACCCTTTTCTTTAGACTTTAGGCATAGGAACGTTAGCAGAGGAAATGATACTGCAGTCTCAAAAGGTACGCTTAATCCGTAAGACGTGCAAGGCTAAAAGCAAAGCGTAATTGTTGTTCAATAATGAGGCAGATCTCTAGAGAGCACTCGGCATGGGCATTTCTGAAGTACAATTTGTAGCTATAAACTGTTACCGCACAGCAATCACAGTGGGAGACAACCACAGAGTCAATTGTCATTCTGTAATTATTGCTGGTATCTCTGGGTACGATCCATCTGGATGAACAGACAGAATAAGCCAAAAGACCATAATTGGTTGCCTGTGAAGCATGCTAAGCAAACTGTACTAGCTCTTTCTCCTTTTCAACCTCGCATTATCGGAAGCACCATCACACCATCGCTGTTTACGGTGGTATCTGTAATCTTCTTCCGCTTCTAATTTGTTCTTTAATCTGTTAGCTCCAGCAGGTCCGAGTCGATTCCTTACATGATTGCGGAAGTTTCGGGAGCTGCCCCCGACATGATTCATTTCACTGTCAGGGAAAAACTTTGTCGATCTAGGATATGCATCAGCAAAAGGAGCAAGATTATCATCCTCAGTGCTAGCCATGTGACGTGGTCGTACTTGTACGAATCCCTGCCTGTCATTATATTCGCTTGATCTCGGACAATGAGCATCATCAGGAAAAACACGGCTGGGATCAACACCACTAGTAATATGACGTGTTTGTACAAGTCCATGCCTGTCATCATAGTCCCTGCTATCAACTAATTCGTCCACAGAGTACGAAGGTTCAAGATACTCTGTATCATACTCGGTATTTTCAGCTAGTCTCATCTCATATCTTCTATTCCTCAAAGCTCTACCAGCCCTAGCTAAATCAAGTTCTCTAGCCAAATGCATTTCTCTCATATCAGGTTGAAACTGAGGGCGTCGAAGTAAAGCATGCCTACTCGTTATCTCATCTTCCGGATGATTCCTAACCATCTCGACTCTATCAAGTGAAGGTCCATCTGTTGTTAAATCTGCATCATCATCAATGTACATTTCAGCTGCTCTTCCAGGTGAAAACCATTGAATGGGTGAGCATGATCGATACAAACGCACTGGAGATCTCCTGATTGGAGAAACGCTACTGCCCCTCAACAGAAAGTCATTCTCAGTTCGTCCATAGTGCAAATTTGAGTTTGAATGTAGCAAACTATCTGCTATTTCACCAGGTAAACTTGTGGTTTTATCCTTGCAAATCACATAATCAGGAATTTCTCTCCCAACAATCCTGTTGGTGTCGGTGTCTCTTATTTGGCGTCTACCACTCAGTTCCTCTCGAGGCCCTTGGGGCTGCCTCCAAGATGGAAAACGACGATCCTGTGGATAGTCTGTCATCCTTCTCAATGATCTATGGGTGCTACCATTTGGAGGAGCAGTAAATGGAACCGTATCTTCATTATGCCTCATATATCGTGATTTTCTGGGATTACTATGTCCTGGTCCATGCTGGATGTCAGGATCCCGAGTAAAATGATGATTATAGTTCCTCCGATTGTTCATGTAATCAGATTCACGTTGGCCAATTGTCTGATCATGATTGTTAGTTTCGAATTTTGAATGCCTAAATATAAAAGAATAAAAACCATTAATGTCATAGAAATAACAGTGGCAATTACAAAAGTGTAAGAGTATTATCACCTTCTCCCTTGAGAATATAAATTGACATGCTTCTCGTTATCATCAATCAACCTTTCTTTCTCCGTACCATCAGTAACTGACCTAGCAGAAGTAGCATTCCTGTAACCAAATGACTTAGTTGAAGGCGAAGTTACCTTGTTTCCCTCTCTATACTTGTTCCTGCTGTCGTCATGCTTAATGTGACTATGTTTGAATGGGTTATAAACATGCTTAGTTGCTGGACTATTAACATTGGATTCCCCCTCTCGTAGTTCTGGATGCTTCATTGCTACACTAATAGCTTTTGTGCTCATCTGCCCTCCGCCTACATATTCATTTTTGTTTTTTACATATTCATTCTTGTTTTTTGCAGTTGCAGGAGATGCGTCAATTGAGCTTGACCTCACTTGAGACATATTGTCCTTTCCAAGGTGTTTCTCTCTTGTTCCCTGACAAGGTTTAACAGGTTTGTTACTGGAAGAAGCAGTCAACTCCATTATAACTGGCAATTTAGGCAAGTCTGTCTTTAAGCCACTGGATGCCCCCCTTTTATCATGGCACATCACAGCACCATGAGCATTTACCCCTTCAGTTTGTATTTCCTTGCCTTTCGTATCCACATGCACATCTGTCATGAAAGGAAAATCTTCAGAACGGATGGAAACGGTAGCAACTCTAGCATCCAGTTTATTTTTATACGGACATTGGATCTCGTTTGCGCATTGTCGCTCACTATCTTCACAATCACCAACTCCATGGCTGGTAACCTTATTTCCTTTACCCTTTGGACCTTCAGGAGCACCATGCTGTTCAGCATCAATAACACACTGATCTATCTGACTGTTAGCAGATAAATCCATGCCTTCCTGGTTCCCACCAGTGAATATAGTATTTTTTCTAAGATCAGAATCAAGATTGCTATTGGCCAAGAATTTTGACATAGTGCATTCTTCGCCTGACAAGTTCATTTCAGCTCTTCTTTCAGATGATAATCCATCACAGGCACTGGGTTCTTTAGGATCAGATTCCACAAACTCATTACGCCGGGAAGAATCCTTGCCAACAATTACACAAATTGCTCTATCTTCTGCAGTACATCCTTTCACATAAGAAAGGACGGGCTCAACATTAGCCAATGGTTTGCTAGAACTTCCTTTTGCATCTTGGTTAATGCAGCTGTCATCAACTTTAGAAAATATCATAGAATCTGATATTGTAGAAGGATTTAAGTCTTGACAAGTTCTTTCATCCAAGCTTGTGTTTGCAACACTAAGCAAAGTTGGATTAGGTTCATAAAGAATATTTGCATGACACAAAGAATTAGAATCCAAAGCTGTTGGTAGTCGTGTCAAAGAGGCTAACGGGTGATTACCTAAGACCAAATTTGGAGACTTCGCCTGAAATTCTTCAGGCAGTTCATGTTTGACCTCTTTATCTAGTAATGGGTCCTCAATCTGAGAAGTTACATGGAAACTTCCATCACATGGTTCAGATTTCACTTGTGCAATAACACCTGAGTTTAAACTACTAAATTGATGTCTTTTGGTGTCTTTCTGATTATGGTTCACACATGGTTCAGGCTTCACAGTTGTAAAAGAAGCATCTGAAAGATTACCTGTCAAGGACAAACTTAGATCAAGAGGAGATACTCCTAAATTGTCACACAGCTTTGGTCTGTTAGGTAGCCGAAGTTGCAAATCTAAACCATCACCATAGTCTGTAGCTCCATTCACAGGCATTTCCAAATTGGTAAACCTCATGTTGCGTTGATGCAACTCAACCATTGATAATCGTAATCCAAAATTGTTTGCAATCACTTTAGTATTTTGGATGGGAATTCTGTCATCGTTTGGTTGATGCAAGTCCTTCAGCTTTAACTCATTGTTCATCTCATGATTAGTAGCTAAATTATGCAAATTGGTATCCCACACTTCCATTGGGAAATTCAAATCCCACTTTTTTCTACTTGAGTAAAGATTAGAAGCACATTGTGATTCCAAATCGTTGTAACTGGTTTGATGAAGATGTTCCAGCTTATTGGCCCCAGGGAGATCCAATGGAAACGTTTCATTTATCACTTTCTTTGACAAGTTCAGGCTACATTGCATATCCTGACACGATGATAGATACAAACCTGACGTTTCAAATTCTTCAGATGAAGATACATCACTTGAAGCAATTATCTTCCCAACAGCTTCTTTACCTTTGAGCATCTCAGATTCAAATTCCGTTGATGAATTCTTCCCTTTCTCTATACCAAAGCCTATTGATGCCCTTATGTCTACATCCAGCTCGTCATGCATACTTGATTCTCCACTTCCAGTGGTGCCTTTCTTGAGCTCTATTTTTTGATTAACCTGGGAAGGAAATCCATGTAAACCAGTCAGTCTGATGGAAGACTCTAACAAGTCATCAGGACTTACATTACTGTCTAGTTTCACACCATCAGAGTTCTCTGAAACAGAACATTCTGATTTTAGTAAGAGCTTCCTCGGTTGCTCACTGGAATTTTTTGGCACTGTGGGTGTATTTTGGCATGTAGAAGATGAAGACTGTGACATATGAAATAGCCTTTTCTTGATTGGTATACCCGATATAAGCTCGTCAGAATGCGGATCAGCAAGGCCAATCTGAATCTATCAATAAGAAATTTCAAATAAATTAATATTCTTAAGCATAATAAGAACACAGCTTATTTTCTCAGACTGCTTTGTAATGGTATTAGCAAGGAAACCACCTCTTTGTCAGTCTGCATTTATTAACACTCTAGGCAAGAGCGAAGATATCCTAGATCTGCTCCGCAGTGGCTAAACTAAAAATGAAGAAAAACAATGCATTGATTCATTAACACACTTTCCAGATCCTTCTCTGTACCTAAAATGGAACATAAACATGAGGTAGATAAGAATAAGAAACAAAACAAAACAGTAAAAGAAAATGGATAACATCATTGCGTAGATTGACTCTCTCTAATGTAAAGACCTATGCAAAACAAATACCATGAGCTCCAGAGTAGATGGACCCAAACATCACGGCTTGTATTAACCAAAAATAATGTTTCTTTTCACTTCGTAACAGTTACTTTCAACAAAACCAAACCCTAGTGACAACAAAAATAGGGATATCGGGTCCTACGAACGAAGTTATACCATCTCTAACGCTTCAGTTCAGGCGTTCACGGAAATCATGTCGCAAAAGCACAACCCTAACAATGTCCTCAGCACGATCCTTAAATTGAAAGCTACTGGAACACGCTACAGCAACATTGAGGATTGCCAAAATCCAAAAGAGGCCAGATAGCAGGATGCCAAGTAGTTCGGAAGGGGAAAAAGACAAATTCTAATTCTTCAACTGCTCGATCTTCCTTCCATCGGCTACTCACTCCTCTTCCACTCTAAAAAGGTTTAGCTGGTGCCACTTCTCTGTCAAAGAACACTTTCTTGAATCGTGAGAGTGGCAAATCGGGACTAGATCTAGGAAAAAAAAAACTTTTGACTGCAGTCAACCGCGTCTTTCTCTTGGACTCCGTTACTGACATCTAATGATCTCGTCCCGCACCAAGACGCGGTCAAAAAGCAACAGTCCAGTCGATCTGTTCACTATCATCCTCCGATGCGTTACATCAACGAGAACTCTCCCAGCAACTTCTTCGAACAAACCAAAGAGACTCCACAAAAAAGGGCAAAAAAAAAAAAAAAAAATCCAACCTACAAATCTGCTCTAAGACAACCAATTACCTGCTCGCATCGATTTCGTCGATAAATCGCTACGACGGAGAAGAGAAATCTGAAAGAGGGGAAGCGAAACCGCGAAGTGAGGAAGAGGAGATTGCGCACGCCACCTCGCGCTTACCTGATCTCCTAAATACACGGGAGGTGCGTAACATCTCCGTCTCCGCTTTCGTGCCGCTGTCGACTCACAACGATATGACTTCAATATACCGGAACCATCTTTATCTTTAAGATTTATTTATTTATTTTTTTTATAAATACTCGTGACTCATCAGCGTCATCGTATTTTGGCGCCCATTAAAAAAAAGTGGTTTAACGGTCCGTTACGGCACATGCCAGCCAGGCAAGATATGGTTTTTGCCCCTATAAAATTCTAATAATTAATGAAAGGCCACAGCATATTCTCAGAAATAAAAAGGTGTAGGATTTTTGAAATAGGTCGATTCCAAATAATTTGTGGAATTTGTTGTTTTGATAAAGTGGGAGACTTAGAAAATTTAAAAAATATATATCTTTTTAAAAAAAGTTAGATGAAGTTGCTCGTTTTAAAATTAATTATTTTTTAATTTCTATATAGAGAACTTTATGTTATTTTTATAATTTTATTACTATTTTATTTAAAATTATTCTGCCGACTTCTAATCTTTTAAAGCTTAAGCGTGAAGCTTCACTTTAATTAAAGGTCGGCAATTGCTAGGATGGCGTGCATGCTGTTGTTCCATCACTTTCATTGTGGTGTCAAATCATATTTTATTATGAATTAAAATTATTAAAAACCAGCTTTATAATTATTTTTCGTAAAGTATTTTACTATTAAATTTTCTTTATTAATATTCTAATTCATGTATTTAAAATTTCATACACGTTTAGTTTTTCATTTTAACAGAATTTTAATTATAAATTTTGTACTTAAGTTATTTTATAAATAGATCTTAATCAAAATGAGTCTTTTTTTTGAAAAAAAAATAATATTAATATTCTATTAAAAATATTTAAAGATTGTCAAAATCTTTTCATTATACTAAAAATTAATTTATTCAAATAATCATTTTTTTTTATCAAAATGAGTTATTTTGGACATAAGAGATATTAATGTTCTACTTAGCCTATTTAGGATGATTATAACAATTTTTTTAATAATTCAAATGTCCGAACTTCCAAACTAAGCAAATTGTCAGATATCATAGACATCAAATATAATGAAAAAAATAAGAGGGATGTACCATCTTAAAAGCTTACAAATGATTTTGCTGTCGTGATATTATCATAAAACTTAGCATATAATCACAAACTATATTTGTCTGACAATTTACCCAGGGTTGTGGGATGGGGAAATAAGGGGAAGGTAAACTCTTAACCTCGATTGAAAGGAGTGAGTTAAATATGTGAAGGTGATGGAAAGATAAGCTTTAACCTTGTGAGGGGGAAAAGAGGTTGAATTCCTTACACTTCAATTTGACAGGTAGGGAAGGGCAAGGAGAACTAAAAAAAAAAATTAATTTTATCCTTATTTCTTAGATTGTCGTCCTTCGCAAGCTATTCATGAATTCAAACCCCCAATTCGAAGTCTTGTACACTTGCACGTCCGGGTGGCTTTATCGTGGACGATGCGGCCAAGGCGGAGGGAGCAGGCTTCTGCCCAATTCGAAGTCTTGTACGCTTGCCCGTCTGGGTGGCTCTGTCGTGGACGATGCAGCCAAGGCGGAGGGAGCGGGCTTCTACGCAGCTCCTGAGGAGCAGTAGCTAGGATCTCAAGTTCGAGGGAGATCGACTGGAATTCCATGAAGTCTAGGATGCTTAAGGACTCGCGGAAGAGTTGCTCTAGGGTCCAATCGGCTGTCAGAAAGGGGACTGAGTGGTGGAGGCAATGAGATCGGTCGTGGGTTTGTCAAAGATGTGCAAGGAGGCGATCGAAGGTAGTGGAAGGGAGGGGTACAACAGTGTTGTGGTGGGATGAAGATGACGATGACCACCATCGAGTTATCATACGAGAAGAGAGAATTGCAAAGCCTAGTGGTGATGATATTTTAAAATGTGAGGATAATTTTATAATTTTATATATTGAACTTTCATTCCCCTCTCTTTCCTCCCAAATAAGGTAACATGTTATGTTAATAAACATTTCCTCCCACCCAAACAAGGGAAATATAAATATTTTATTTTCCCTCCATTTCCCTTCCTCTCTTTTCCCCTTCCCATCTTCCCTATCTTAAGTCGTCGACATCGTCCTGTAGACGAGGACCCTCTGCTATCGCTGCCTGCCAATAAGGATGTTGTCCGCCTGTCCATTGTATGGGTTGGGTATGAAATCGTTTGTAATGTGACATCAATATTGATGGTAATCGGATTTACCTTAAGGAACGTAACAGATTCTTCCGAGCAATATAGTAGAATTCCTCTTCTAAGGGCTGAATGAATATAATAAGGCAATGTTACTATGCATTCTACAACGCACTCTTATGGAGAACTGTCAAGCAATAACTATGTGGTCCGCAGAGTAATCTTAAGAAGAATTATTGAGCACTAACTCTACATTCCACAGAGCAATATTATAGAGAACTATCGAATAATAATTATGCATTCCGCAGAACAATCTTATGAAGAATTGCCGAGCAATAACTCTGTGTTCCGCAAAGCAATCTTATGGTCAACTGCCGAGTAATAACTCTGCATTTCGTAGAGCAATCTTATGAGTTGCCCTGAACAATAACTCTGCATTTCGCAGAACACTCTTATAAGATTGCCGAGCAATAACTTTACATTCCGCATAATAATCACATAAGATTGTCAAATAATAACTCTGTGTTTCATAGAGCATTTTTATGGGATTGTTGAGCAATAGCTTTGTGTTCCGCAGAACAATCTTATGGTGTGCTAAGCAATAACTTTACGCTCTGCAGAGCAATCTTATTAAGAATCATCGGGCAGTACCTCTGTGTTTTGCATGACAACCTTAGTGGATTTGTCGAGTAGTAGTACTACGAATTCATAGGATAATAATCAAGGGGTTCACAGAGCACTATTATTAAGTGAGTCTTATATTATCAAGCTTCTGATTGTCAATACATGACGATAATTGAATGGAGAGATGTTCGAGGTGATTCCTTTAATCCCTTCCTATCTGTTGTAGTGACTGATGATTGGGAAAACAAGTGATGAATATCAAAGACGATTACCTTGATGCCCTCTCCATAATACATGGTAATAGTGAATGGAAGATGAGTAGTGTGTTGGTGCGAGAAGCACCAAACGATCGAATCTATATTTTGATTATGTCAAAGGGTCCAAAGTTAAGTTGTCTGGTGATCTAACAAGTTTGAATGAGATCGTAGGAAAGTCCCAAGTGTTCTTAGGCAAAAACCTTAGCTGTGGTTATGCAAGTGAAAACCCTAGGGGGTGATAACCCTAGGTCCTATGAGGTGGTAACCCTAGGCGGAAAGTCTTGGCGGGTCAAGCGTTTTGGGCAAAATCCTAGAGTCGGGGACTCTAGGTTGAAATCCTGGTGGTCGCTGGTGGTCGCGGACCGGGTGGAAGTTTGGACGGGTCATGGAGTGGACGTCCAGCATGAAGTCCTGGAACCTCAGGGGCTGAGCAAAAGTCCAGTTGCTCTAGAAGACCGGTCTGGCAAAAGGTAATCTCTCTTGAGTGGAGTAGGTGAGGATGCGTTCTCCGGTGAGGGAACAGTAGACGTTAGTTCGACCTAGGGCTTCCGGAGGAATTCGAAATCAGAACCGGACAATCCGGAGACTGTCAAAGTAACTTACTATTTTATATTTAATTGTGCTAACTCTATTTTGCATGATATGTTTGGTATTTTTGACTAACACATCTTGCAAGAATTGAAAAATAGCTTAAAACCTCGAATGAACAGTTCCCGAGGTGCTCTCCATGAAGCTTGGAGGCGCTTCGGGTGCATTAGTCGAAGACTCCGCGTAGCAGGGCAAAAGACACCCTCCAAGGCTGCTGGATGGAGGGCGCCCTCCATGGAGCTTGAAGGCACCTTCATATGGATAAGCAGTAGGCGTAGCAGAGTTTATCGACGCTGTGAATTCGGGATAAAAGTCCCAGCTGGAGGCGCCTCCTATGGAGGTTGGAGGCGCCCTTAATGACTTACTTAAGCCTGGTTCGAGCAGAAGCAAAGATACAATCAATACTTGCAATACTTCTACCGTGTGCTGCTAACAAATCGATTCGGTGAAATCTTAACACTACTCCGACGACCAGAAGTTCTCAATTTTAGATTTCCTTATTGTCAGTATAATATTTGGTAGCACTTTAATTGTTGTACTCTTTTTATAATATTTCTAAAGTTATAGTGATTGTCCATCGAAAGCACTCTTACATGTGAACCTTGGAGTAGGAGTTGCCACATGTTTCGAACTAAGTAAATTCTTGGTGTTTACATTTGCTCTTTATTTTCTGCAATGATTACTTGATTATTTTAAAAACAAACGAATTTGTTGTTTTGATAAAGTGGGAGGCGTGGAAATTTAAAATATATATATCTTTTTTAAAAAATTTAGATTAAGTTGTTCGTTTTAAAATTAATTATTTTTTAATTTCTATATAGAGAACTTTTATGTTATTTTTATCATTATTTTATTTAAAATTATTCTACCGACTTCTAATCTTTTAAAGCTTAATCGTGAAGCTTCACTTTAAGTAAAGGTCGGCAATTGCTAGGATGGCGGTGCATGCTGTTGTTCCATCACTTTCATTGTGGTGTCAAATCATATTTTATTATTAAAATACACTATTATGAATTAAAATTATTAAAAACCAGCTTTATAATTATTTTTCGTAAAGTATTTTACTATTAAATTTTCTTTATTAATATTCTAATTCATGTATTTAAAATTTCATACACGTTTAGTTTTTCATTTTAACAGAATTTTAATTATAAATTTTGTACTTAAGTTATTTTATAAATAGATCTTAATTAAAATGACTCTTTTTTTGAAAAAAAAATATTAATATTCTATTAAAAATATTTAAAGATTGTCAAAATCTTTTCATTATACTAAAAACTAATTTATTCAAATAATCATTTTTTTTATCAAAATGAATTATTTTGGACGTAAAGAGATATTAATGTTCTACTTAGCCTATTTAGGATGATTATAATTTTTTTTTTTTTAATAATTCAAATGTCCGAACTTCCAAACTAAGCAAATTGTCGGATAACATAGTCATCAAATATAATAAAAAATAAGAGGGATGTACCATCTTAAAAGCTTACAAATGATTTTGCTATTAGAAAACTTAGCATATGATCACAAACTATATTTGTCTGATAATTTACCCAGGGTTGTGGGAAAGGGAAATAAGGGGAAGGTAAACTTTTAACCTTGATTGAAAGGAGTAAGTTAAATAGGTGAAGGTGATGGAAAGATAAGCTTTAACCTTGTGAGGGGGAAAAGAGGTTGAATTCCTTGCACTTCAATTTGACAGGTAGGGAAGGGCAAGGAGAACTTTAAAAAAAATATTTCAATTTTATCCTTATTTATTAGATTGTCGTCCTTCGTAAGCTATTTGTGAATTCAAACCCCTAATTCGAAGTCTTGTACACTTGCCTGTCCGGGTGGTTTTTCGGCCAAGGCGGAGGGAGCAGGCTTCTGCCCAATTCGAAGTCATGTACGCTTGCCCATCTGGGTGGCTTTGTCGTGGACGATGTAGCCAAGGCGGAGGGAGCGGGCTTCTACGCAGCTCCTGAGGAGTAGTAGCTAGGATCTCAAGTTTGGGGGAGATGGAATGGGATTCCATGAAATCTAGGATGCCCAAGGACTCGCGGAAGAGTTGCTCTAGGGTCCAATCGGCTGTTAGAAAGGGGACTGAGTGGTGGAGGCAATGAGATTGGTCGTGGGTTTGGCGAAGATGTGTAAGGAGGCGATCGAACGTAGTGGAAGGGAGGGGTACAACAGTGTTGCGGTGGGACGAAGATGACGATGACCACCATCGAGTTATCATGCGAGAAGAGAGAATTGCAAAGCCTAGTGGTGGTGATATTTTAAAAAGTGGGGATAATTTTATAATTTTATATATTTAACTTTCATTCCTCTCTCTTTCCTCCCAAATAAGGTAATACATGTTATGTTAATAAACATTTCCTCCCTCCCAAACAAGGGAAATATAAATACTTTATTTTTCCTCCATTTCCCTTCATCTCTTTTCCCCTTCCCATCTTCCCCATCGTAAGTCGTCAGCATCGTCCTATAGACGAGGACCCTCTGCTATCGCTGCCTGCCAACAAGGATGTTGTCCGCCTGCCCATTGTATGGGTTGGGTATGAAATCGTTTGTAATGTGACATCAGTATTGATGGTAACCGGATTTACCTTAAGAAACGTAACAGATTCTTCCGAGCAATATAGTAGAATTCCTCCTCTAAGGGCTGAATGAATATAATAAGGCAATGTTAGTATGCATTCTACATCGCACTATTATGGAGAACTGTCAAGCAATAACTATGCGGTCCGCAGAGTAACCATATGAAGAATTGTTGAGCAATAACTCTACATTCCGCAGAGCAATCGTATGGAGAACTATCGAACAATAATTATGCATTCCGCAAAGCAATCTTATGAAGAATTGCCGAACAATAACTCTGTGTTCCGCAAAGCAATCTTATGGTCAACTGCCGAGTAATAACTCTGCATTTCGCAGAGCAATCTTATGAGTTGCCCTGAACAATAACTCTGCATTTCGCGGAACACTCTTATAAGATTGCCAAGCAATAACTTTGCATTCCGTATAACAATCACATAAGATTGTCAAATAATAACTCTGTGTTTCATAGAGCATTTTATGGGATTGTTGAGCAATAACTTTGTGTTCCGCAGAACAATCTTATGGTGTGCTAAGCAATAACTTTACGCTCTGCAGAGCAATCTTATTAAGAATC
>JBBMJZ010386232.1:0-15254 GCA_037833815.1 Zingiber zerumbet | reverse complement strand
CCGACTCATTAGAAGCCCAAGCATTACTAGACGATTGGACTAGAGCGGAGAAAAGAATCCAAGGAATGCAACTTTCAAATGACGAAGTTGAAGATTTTGATACTGAAGGAACAAATACAACAGGAACAGAAAATGGAAGTGAGTGACAATGTAAAAGAATACAAATGTAAAAGAACTATGTGGGCTTTGATTCCCCTAAAGGGATTCGTAGACAACTTAAATAAGTGCAAGTCTTTTTTTTCAATAAAATTTAATTTTAAATTTTTAATTTTTAATTTGTAATTTTTAAATTTTTTTAACGTAATAATCTTGAACCATGATGAACCGTGACGAACCGTGTATTGAACCATGAACCGGCGATTCCGAACTGTGAATCATAACTGTCTTGGGCGGTTAAGGTTAAGGGTCGACTTGCCTGAAACCGTCGAACTGGCGGTTCCGAATCGTCGATTTCGAACCATGGTCAAGTCTAACCTTAGTCCCATACCACGGGCGACCTGAACGACAACTCCTCGATTATAGAAATTTATACTCCACCACATCAAAAGTTAAAAATCTCACTCGTTTTAAAAATTTCTCTTTACTGTCTTAAATCTCTCCAATAATTTGTTATGACCCCACTGTCAATTTATTTATTTATATTTATATTTTTAATTTATCATTATTTATAATTTCATTTACTATATATAATATTAATTAATATTTTAATTTAATATTTATAATTATATTAGTCTTTTAAATTTTATACATTTATTTATGTAAATATAATAATTTGATAAAAATAATTAAATATTTAATAAAAATACAAATTAATTAATTAATGTAAAAAAAATTAAATAAGACAGTGGACTTCTCACGCGAGCATCAAGAGGGAAAGTGTAAACCCTTTTTACAATATTTTTTTTTTAAAAATATAAACTAGTCCTAAGATTATAGAACAGATTTATAAAAAAATTATGAGGTGGAGTTTATAATAAAAAAAGTTCCCATAGTATAAACTTCATTGTAGCTCCTAGGACATCGAATGTAAAATTTTTAAAGAGATTTATTAAATAAAAGAATTGAATAATTATTTTTTAACTATTGTGAGTACAAGTTTAAACTTTATATTTTAAAAGTAATAGTGAAATTTCAAATTGCTTTTGTCTTTAAATTGATGTAATATATATAGTTATGTAATTATATGTTATTAATTAGATCATATAAAAATCATTTAAATCTTTAATTGTTAAAGATATTTTAATAAATTTTTAGAATGTTGATGTGGTGATATAGTAAAATTATTAAAAAACAATTTATAGAACTCAATCATTGGAGAGGTCCTAAATTGTGTTTCCTACCAAAAGTTTTTCTTTACCTGCCACGTGGCTACACTGCAGCAGCAGAAGGCGGTTGCGTAACGGTTGTAAGCGTCGGTAGTAGATACTCCAATAATGGAACGCCCTTGGACGTGCTAATGGGCTCTATTATTTAATCCTAAATAATACGATGATATATTTTTAATTGCTCGATAAAAGTTATTGTTTTCTTAATTTTACTTTGTTCATCTCTCCCCTCCGTTTCTCCACATAACTCAACCTTAACTAACGAATTTTTAAAAAATTATGTAACGCATATATCATGAATTTTCAATAGAATATTTGTGAAAAAAATAGCCATTTTAGGCCTTTATGCCCAACCTCAAAAAGGAAACATGATCAATCAAAAGGACAAAGAAAAAAGAAAAAGGAAAAAAAAAAAAAAAGCCAAACCGTCGAATTTGGAGATAGCATCGTCGATCACAACAGCAAGAATCACTAACCATAAACTACATTAAAAAATAATTTATTTCTCTGAGCAGACTTGAATAGAATACGTCTTCCTCCTACACGATGTCTTCAGCTCTCACATATCCGTGTATCAAAACATACCAAAAGCTACAAGATATCTAAACCATTTCCACATATCCATATATCAAAACATACCAAAGGTTACACAACCATGCTATCCGTGTTACAGCGACTACTTGATATATCGAATGATGTTAAACTTCTGGTTGCCAGAGCTCAGCTACGCAAAAATATGCCTGTATTTGAGACAAAAAAAAAAAGCCAAGTAAACACAAATGAAAGATATACAGCAGATAAATGACGCGCCTTGAAGATACAACAATTTCAACTAATTGTAAACAAACCATAAAGAAATCAATCTCAGTAGAATCCACTGGTTGGTAACATTCCTTCGTTTACCAATCCTCGTTTGTCATAGTGAACGATGATCAATTTCTTAAATAATTCAAAATTGAGATAAAACATTAAGATGACAGTTAGAATAGTGTATGCCTGCTATTTTGAATAGTTAAAGCATCAATTCCTTTGTTATTGTCCATTGCACATCCAAGGCTTCAACTTTTCCAATCTCCTGGAACAATCAATACCTTTTAGAGTCTGTTGATTGTGTACCATCTTAGCAGGTAAGAAGTGTGATCCCTTGAAGTTCTCGAGTATCACATAGTGATAAAAAAACCTTAACCTTAAGGTACATAAAGTGTTGTCTAAATAGCAAAAACTATTTTTTTTATATTGCCAGATGAATCTGTAGCTAATTGGTGGATCAATACTTCCAAACCTACAACAATTCCACACTGAGTGTCAATGAGCATTAACGAAATGCCTTCCCATTAGAATTCATATAGGGCCTATAGGACAATAATGGTGCGTTTGGTTTGCAGAAATGGTAATTCTATAGCTTACAAATTCTCATGGAATAACAATTCTCATATTTGATTATACAAATATACTTTAGAATACAAACTACAACAGGACAACAAGGTTTAGACCTAGTACCAATTAAAGGACAATGGAGAGAATTGATGAGAGGAGAGTGGTATAATATATACTATTAGGATCAACCATTTATGCTTCCCAAGTATACTTTTTGAAGAATCCTAGTTTTATCATTGCTAATAAACCATTTTCAAGAATTTTTTTAAAATAGTAAACTCATATCCAGTGGGATATTATAAAAGGTGCTATACTTCTAGAATATTGAAAAATAAATGTTATATCCCACCACCATTACTCACCATCAGTCACCTTAACTGTCATCTGTATCCTGATGCCCAACAGTGTTGTATGCTGGATTTATGGCATGGTTGATCAGCAGCAGGTATGAAGGTAGGAATGCTAGGTGGCTAGAAGTTGGACAACGAGTGGCAACAATAAGATCACCCCCAATCTGAGAAACGACTTGATTTAATCTGGGTGGATTGCTGCTTAAATCTAAAT
This sequence comes from Zingiber zerumbet, assembly GCA_037833815.1. Classification (NCBI taxonomy): domain Eukaryota; kingdom Viridiplantae; phylum Streptophyta; class Magnoliopsida; order Zingiberales; family Zingiberaceae; genus Zingiber; species Zingiber zerumbet. The sequence goes on along the minus strand of JBBMJZ010386232.1, from coordinate 11,988 downwards.
TGAGTTCAGGATAGAAGAGAAAGGAGAGGATTCAAAAATATTTATCATGTCAAAGAGAAGGAAAAACTAATTTTCCCTATAAAATTTTCTAAGAAAAAATATTTTACAGAGATGATATTCTGTGCACAACAAATAGGCCTGAATACTTTAATTAGATTCATATATTCTTAGGATTCATAATTAGGGCCCTCATAATGCCGGTTGACAAGAAGATTGCACCCTCAAGATCAATAAATTTCACTCTCCCTAGAATCACACCCAAGGATCCAATCATCACCCCGCCCATATATATAATATGGAAAATAATTATACTATGCTCTTGGCTAGCATTTATTTACTTATTTAGTTTGAGAAAATTAACATGATTTTCTCTATTATTTTATACACAACAAAGCTATAGTAGTAATAATTTCTTCCCTACGTATTTTTTTATATTCATAAAACCCTGAAGCACTACAATTCATTCGAAAGAAAAACAATAGAAGATAGCACTTACACATTTGATTTCATTTCCGTAACAACCCTAATTCTCTAGGAGAATTTCCAATTTGATGTTTTCAAATTAAATAAATATAAATATGATCAACCAAAACAATATTAACATATCAATAATATAGTGTCTATGCCTAATTTCCACAATATTTTCGCTTCATTTATCAAAAAAAGTTTTTTGAAAATTTGAGACCTTTGCATGCTTTCAACGTTGCCAAAGTGATCAAACAAGGAATTTGTTTACTAACTACGGCTATCCAAGGAAGTAGAGATTTAAGCCAACCTGATTCCGAAGAAGCTCAAGCCACAGTGACAGGCGACGGCTGGGCGGGGCTCTTCTTCGACTTGTCAGGGCGATCAGCAAAATCCTCAGGATTGTAGACGACCGTGATGAAGAGGGAGCAACTGGGGCAGCGAGCGATCTCCTCCCCGAGGCGAAGATCTTCCTTGGTGATCTGAAATAAGTCACCGCAAGGGCAGGGGTAGGTGAAAGCTTGCAACTCCTCGTTCCATTCCATATCCTCGATCTCCACCTCGTCGTACGACATCTCAAATGGCTATCTAATCTACCGTTTCTTATCTTGACCGCTTTCTCCAAGCACCGAGAGAAGGCTATGTTGAAGAACTAAAACGAGAACTGCGAATTCGCAAATCAAAGGATCAAAACCTATCTCAAAAGCAAGAAACAGGAAGAATACGAGGAAAGCAGAAAATTTGGATCTTACCTCGAAGAATCACCGATCGATATCAACCAAATTTTCGCCGTCGCCGATGGAGCAGTTAGGGTTGCCCTTGCGCAGGTTGCCGTAAAGGTATAGGCGGGTGTCTATGGAAATACTGGACCGGACGATCGAAGGAATTGGCCGGGTTTCATCGGTTCGATTGTGACAATCAAAAGGGGCCGTTGATTAATCTGCAGCCTTGTTAAGAAGCATTTTCCCATTGATCGGACGGTTTGGAAGGAACCCGAACCTCATGGAAAAATTCCATAGAAGCCTATTTTTTATGTTATTTTTTTTATAATTCTAAAACATTATAAAATTATGAAAAATTCAAGTTAACTAAATTAATAGTGTAATAGAATCATTTTAAATATGTATGTATGGATTTATTAAAATTAAATGATGATTTATTTATTAAATTAAATGAAAAAATAAAAAATTCTAAATTGTTCTTGAAAATATTTATGAACAATATTCACAATTTAAAAAAAATCATGAGAAAATTCTTATCAAATCTTTAAATTGGCGAAGAAACTCTCAAAATAAATAAAAAGTCTATAATATCAAACTGACTAATTAAATAAATAAATTAAAAAATATAAAAAAATCGAATGGGGAATTCCATAACGTCTGGACTAATCAAACTTAAACTAAGCTTAAACAAACTCACCCAATTTGAATAATAATTTCAACGTCTTATTAAATAAGCTTAAACAGCTTTAACTTGGCTCAGCTCGTTTGGAGCCTATAGGAGACCAATAGTTTTGAAATTATGAAAAGATTAAAAAGTTAGGGGGGCGAAATGAAATGTTTCCTAAATTCAATTTAAATGTCATCGAACCAAAATTAGAGCGACGCCCACGATGGCAGGTGGACGAGGAGCAGAACAAAACCGCATCAATCGCCTCTCCTCTCTCGTCTCCGCAGACTCCAATCCTCCTCCGCCATTGCTCATCCTACCGTCCTCCCTCCCACCTTCCGCGCTCACCTACTAGGGTTAGGGTTTCCTCTTCCCGGGAAGGGAAGATGGGGCAGCAAACGCTCATCTACAGCTTCGTCGCCCGGGGCAGCGTCATCTTGGCCGAGTACACCGCCTTCACCGGGAACTTCACCTCCGTCGCCTCCCAATGCCTCCAGAAGCTTCCTTCCTCCAACAACAGGTTCACCTACAACTGCGATGGCCACACCTTCAATTACCTCGTCGAGAATGGATTCAGTGAGTCTCCTCCCGATCCCCTTTTCACTCTTCTGTGATCTTGATTATCTTGTTACCCAACCCCCAAAAGCAATCTTGACACTCAAGGATCGTGGGCTTCTTTTTAATTTCTCCTATTTTATGGATTTGCGAAATTTGCGAAATTGATTTTGGAATATGGTTGACCTTCATAGCTGAGCTATCTCACTCACTTGTTGATCCATACCGATATAAAATTGTCTTTTAATTGTACAAAATATTTCACAATATATGATTGGTATTTGATTTGTATTGCTTTGATTTGTATTTCTTAATTAGCGACGATAGATCTGCTATTTGTCAGCATTGCAAAGTTTTTGATTCGACATTAACTCAGTTAAGTTGCTAACAAACCGAATAGCTAGCTACAAAACCAGGGCAACGCCAATTGTTATTGCAATTTTCAATCGAGTAAGCATATTGGTAATGTGATATAGGATAGTTTTTACTCGGATAATTGTATAAACATTGATTTTTTGTTTTTCATATTTAAATGAAGTGTATTGTTGCTTCTTGTTGGGACTGAAGCTTATACTGAATTTGATTAAGAGTTTGAGGTTGGAATATCTTATGCTTAATTGTTATGATTTACTTCGAGTTAGATTGGGCAGAAAATCCATTAATCCTGCTATCGTTGGAAACATAAACTCCCCTAAACTCATCCACTGGAAACATAAAACCAAGCTAAAACAACTCGTTTTAAAACCTAGCAACTCAAATGGGCTGAAGTGAATTAAACTCAGCTTAGGTGAATTCCACTCGACCTCATCACCGCTTGACAGAACCTTCTTAACTTGAGCTCCCCTTGCCTTGTTCCCAACTGAGGTTTGAGCCAAACTACTTTAGCTGACATACTTTTATAAATTGTTATAAGTTAACCATAACAGTTTGATATCTATTCGAATAAAAACACTGGAAGCAAATCATGAAATCTATTGTTCAACTTCACACACTGAGGACCAAATCTTTACTGGTAATATAGCCATTGAGTAATAAGATTGATGTAGCTGACCACAAATGGTTGGAGCATAACTTGATGACGATATCGATGGAGATAACCTCATATACCATCTTTTTCCTTGGCCAACTAATTAAGGATAAACTGGTTTTAAGTCTGCCATGACAATGGTTGCAGCATACTGTGTAGTTGCTGTTGAGTCAGCTGGCAAACAAATTCCCATGGCCTTACTGGAGAGGGTTAAGGAGGACTTCAGTAAAAAATATGGAGCAAAAGCAGCAACCGCCACAGCCAATGGCCTAAACCGAGAATACAAGTACGGTTTGCTTTCCCTAAACTAGTTATTGTCATTTGTAACTGCAGTTAATTTTGAATTTTTGTTTTGTTCAGGTCAAAGCTTAAAGAACACATGCAATTCTGTATTGATCACCCCGAAGAGATCAACAAGATAGCCAAAGTGAAAGCTCAAGTTTCTGAAGTAAAAGGAGTCATGATGGAGAACATTGAGAAGGTGATTTTGTTTCCCCTGTTTAATTGTTAATATATGTTGCTGGCATCTGATTATTCTTTCCCATTTTTGTTGATTTTAGGTTCTTGAGCGGGGTGAGAAAATTGAACTTCTGGTCGACAAAACTGAAGATCTTCGCTCCCAGGTATGAGTTGAACATCTATTTGTCATATATGTGGAGGTAATTGCCATCAAAGGTAGCAAGTTATGCTGTTTTTAATTTGCAAAAGAAGTCATGGCCTCTTTCATATCTGAGCCTATTCGTCTCATTACACAATCATTCCATGATCGTAGCTCTCCAGTTGATATGCTATGTTGTGATATTTCAGGCACAAGATTTCAGGCAACAAGGCACAAAGCTGAAAAGGAAAATGTGGGTTGACAATATGAAGATAAAGTTGGCTGTTTCCGGCATCATCTGTCTCCTTATTCTGCTCATAATCTTATCAATTTGCCCTGGCTTCAGGTGCTTCTGATGTGATCGATTGCTACATCAACTATTTGTTTTGGATGTATCGACTTCATTCCATTCATTTATTCTTTGATATTGATTCTACTGCCTTTACATGTTGCGAAGTGTATAGATTCGACTCTTTTATATACATAATTTTTTGTTGGGAACATTTATCTGTTTGTTATAAGAGGTGAACTTGGATAACATCAAAAAATGAGCATTCGAAAAATGCTTATTTTAGACAGAAATAGGCACACTAATTAAGTGACTAAACTAGCAGCCATTTGAGTAGTTCCTATTGAAAATAGTATCACAAGAGCAAACAAGCACCAGGCCATGAAGCAAGTGATAAAAGGATGATAAATAACGTGACACTGATGAACTGTAATCAAGAAACATAATCTTTATATCAGTTCAACCATACAAATTAATGAACAAGTATTTACAATTAATTTAGAAGGCTTGGCGCAGCAGTAAAGTCGTCGCATGATCTAGAGATCACGTATTTGAATTTTAGAAAGAGTCTCTTGCCCGGAGCTTTGTGTATGGACTGCTGCTTTTTTTTTTTTTTTCAATTTACAATTAACTTATATGCAAAATCCCATTCATGGGGAACTAAATTCAACTAAAGAGGTGGCATTCCTCCCTAAACGCGGCGGCCCTAGCTCCCGTCGCTCCTGGGGATCCTTCCTATCCGGCGACCGGCGGCTCTCCCATGCCGAAGAAACCCAAACCGACGGAGCTCCTAGGTGAACAACAGAACCCACCCTTTTTATCCTCGGATCCTGGCGGAGGTAGTCTCGGCCGTGCGCGTAGGTGCAGGAATCCCCGTAGGGGCAGCACCCGGTGGCGATGAAGTCGAGGCACAGGAGGGTCTTGTAGAATGGCGGAGGGGCTTCTTCGGAGACTCGCCGCTTCTTCGTCCTAGGAGACTCCATGGCGGAGGAGGAAGCCGGCGCTGCCCCGAGGTGGAACAGGAGGGAAGGCGTCGGCTCGGAAAGGAGAATTAAAGAGCGAAGGGTTGGAATTGGAACCCCAAAAATAATTTGAATCTTTCGTTGCGGCTTAACGGGTATGGGCTTTGGTTTCCGCCCGTTAACTTAGGCCCAGTCCGTTGAACAAATAACAGATGGGCCCTTAAATTTAGATTTAATTATGATCTGGCAAAGATCCAAAACGGCGAAACGCCCCGAAACAAACGCAACTACGCAGCGAAACCTCGAACTTTCCTCCCCAAATCTCGACCCTGCTCGTTCTCCAGGACGCCATGGCGATCTTCTCTTCTTCCTCGTCTTCTTCTCACTTTTTCTTCCTCCTCCTCCTCCTCTTCTCCTTTCTTCTCCTTCTCTCCCTCTCCGCCGCCGAAGACCTCTCCTCGGCTTCTAACGGCACCACCATCTACGATCTCCTGCCCCAGTACGGCCTCCCCCCGGGCCTCCTCCCCGACACGGTCAAGGCCTTCTCCCTTAGTTCCAACGGAAGCTTCTCTGTCGATCTCTACGGCCCTTGCTACGTCGACTTCGAGTACCTCGTTTACTATGAGACCAAGGTCTCAGGCGTCGTCAGGTACGGCGGCATCGAGGACCTCAAAGGAGTCAAGGTTCGCCGGTTCTTGATTTGGATGGACGTCGACGCCATCAAGGTCGACCTCCCACCCTCCCAGTATATATACTTCCAGGTCGGGTGGATCACGCGCAAGCTCGGCGTCGAGCAGTTCCGGACGGTGCACTCCTGCAACGGGAATAAGGAGCTCCTAGATGGAGCCCAGGAGCTTTTCGATTGGTCGCTATAGGTATGAGTGCTTCTCGTCTTTTTCCATGTCCTTTTCTTGTCGCTATTATCAGTAGGATTAACCAAGAAATTAGCTTGTCTTTTTTGTATCTTCTGAGATCAGGGCATCCATCTTTGTAGGCACACTGGTGCTTGATAAAGGAGAATAGAGTGTTTAAGGAATTTGTCGACAAAGAATAGTTATTATCTAACATTTGATGCATGCCCGATGTACACCCTTGCACTCAGCTGAGAACTACTCAAGAATCTAAAGGAATAATTATTAGATATGGAGGGAGCTTTTGTTTCTATTACCAACTTAACTTTATAGATTTCTTCAGAGTAATTATGTGGGAGAATAGATTTCATTCTGTGAGGGCAGTTTCATTCTGAAATTTAAATATTATTGTTAAAGTGACTGAAGTCTGATAGAGGAGACATTCAGAAGCATGCTTAGATTCGCTGTTCTTATAGGATTTTGGCCAAGGAAACTTTTACATTGCAACTGATAAATGAAAAAGATCAGTTTTTGATTTAAGAAATAAGGTTCTTTTTTGGTCAAGAGTTTGCATTCCAGATGTAGCAGGAAGTTCTGAGAGTATTTATAGTATGATAATACATTGGATAATCACTAACCAAAAGCACCAATGGGCTACGCATCAATTCAAATCTTCTGTTAGGAACACAATCTGAGTCAGCAGTTTGTCATTAAACAATATAAAAATTACATTATGTTTGAACAGTATCATATCAGGACTGAACTTTGAAATTAAATCTGGCGACGGCTTGTTGGCTGCTAACCAACTCTGATTGATGTTTACTATTTAGTCTAAGCAACTGTGACAATGTCAGAATATGCTGGTGGCCTGGCTGAGGTCTACAAAACACAGAAATACAAACATATGTTTGTCTATATAGGCTATAAAGAATTTTTTAACTAGTTTTTTGGTCTTTGATTCATTATTGATAGCAGAAAACATGCTGTCAAATGTCTTAGAAGATGAGTATCATCTGTTTTTCTATTGAAAGAAAAGTATTTCTTGTATATCATCTGTTTTGCCAATATTCCTGGACCCTGTGAAGTTGAAATTCTGAAAAACACTTTTCAAGTGTCAATCTTACCTATCCCAAGTCTGATGATTTTTCACCCTGAAGATCCATGAAATAGATCATTTTTCACCAATCCAACTTGCCAAGTATTCTCCAACACTTTCAACTTGTGTAAATTTTCACTTTATCGGTTACCTTATACCTTACTATAAATTTGTAAAGTGATATAAACAGCAACATTTGGTTTCATTGAAAATCAGAGCCTCTTCTGTATTGAATTTTCGGGACAATATATTCCCGTGATTTGCCTTTACTCTATATTGATGCCTGAGTTTTTATTCATTTCCTCCCGTTTCCTCTTGATGGTTTTTGCTAATCTTTGTCACCTATAGTTGTACCTTTATTCCAACCGAGCACTTATTCTTCTCTAGGGAACCTCTGATGCAACCATGTTACTTAGGAGATTTCTGGGTGAGGATATTTTAGGCATAGAGAAGAATTGGTTGGCTGATGCGAGACAGTGTATGCCTGCAATGTGTATGATTTATTTGTTATTTCCAGCAAGCAAAATGACCGCATTTCTTGTGCATTGTGTACATAGAATATGTGTTCTGAACCAATTGTCAAGTACAATGATCTAATTTAATTTTATATCAGTATTACATACCTTGTGACTTCGAATGCCCTTCATTTAGATCTTGCTGCATGGATGATATTTGAATGATAAGGGATAGGAGCAATGAATTCCATACAGTTTGTATGCCTATAAATTATGTAGCAAATTTTTTAACTCTTTTTTTTCTTTGTTGCTTTTTCGAAATACTCTGCATCTCCAAAATGACGCCACCCATACGAGAATAAGTTGGAGAATGCTTCCCACAAGATCTAAAATGAAGTGTAATTTTCTGGAGAAAAAATAGGCTTTGGCTGTCACTGCAATTAATATAGTTTTGGTAAATATTTACTGCACTCAAAACTCATGTATATTTGCTGTACACGAACAATTTACAGAACCACGAACTCCAAGTTGAAATATTTCTTGTTGGATTTCTGACTACATTTAGTGTAACGGGATGCTGATCGTGTTTATCATGCTAAATATTGTTTGTTAGGACCATTGTACAATAAATAAATTGGAAGGTTGTTCAAGCAACCAAACGGTTGTCTACATTTAGGGAAACGGCGGTGGTGCCGGCAGCAAGCAGAGTAGACAACGAGGCTTATCTGGCTCCGGCCACTGGGCAGTAGACGAGGACCACGAAGAAAGTGTTGGTCCGAGAGTAAATGCCGTGGCGAAGAGTATAAAGAGACTAGATCTTCTAGTCTATAAAAAAATAGATTAAGAGATGATTCACTTCCAATTATGATCGGATCGTAATTACGACTTGGCTGTAATTGGTTGTGATCTCTTTATAGGTTCACTGTCTTTATCAGATTATAGTTTGGGTCTGAGTTAGTAGTCGGAGGCCGTCTGGAGGTCACCTCCTACTCAGCACTCGGCAATCTGGACACTTGTCCACTTCCGACGGCCTCCGAGCAGTCACTGGTCATCCGCTCTGACTCAAATTATAATTCGATGAAGACGGTGAAACTATGAAGGAATCACAACCAATTATGACCAGATCATAATTGTAATCTGATCGTAATTGGGAGTGAATGATCCCCTGGTCAATTTTTGATCATAATTGGGAGTGAATGATCCCCTGGTCAATTTTTGATCATAATTGGGAGTGAATGATCCCCTGGTCAATTTTTGTATGGACTAGGAGATCTTCTCTCATTGACGAGTAATCTGATCGTAATTGGGGGTGAATGATCCCCTGGTCCATTTTTGTATGGACTAGGAGATCTTCTCTCATGGATGAGTACCCCCGAGTTCTGGCCTCCGGCTTCTTCGTCAATGGTTTCACGAACATAGCTCATTTTCTCCGGCGCGAATCAATCGGCACCTTACACCACCATGGCCCCAATTGTGCCACCTCAAGTTACTGATACACCAGTGTCACCGGGCAGAGTTGTCTCCCCTGCGCCGGAGGTAATTTGCAGCACAGTGCCGGTGCTGCTACCTTCGCCCGCCGCCATCATCGACGGAGTCAATTAGTGTGAGCCGCCGCCCCCGAGTGGCAAACCTGGCGAAGCGTCTTCCATGCCCCCACCGTCGCCGAGGGTGCATGGACAGATAAAGATTTAAATGAAAAATGACTCAGCTAACTGTGCATTTATACACCTTAAAATTAGTTTATTGACCTATTTTTTTATCGTTTAGAAATTTTTTTATGATAAGAGAACTCCTCCTCGACGGCCGCCGGCGCCGGCCGGAAATTCCGCAGCTTCCCACGTAAATCCCAGGACATCGCCGTCGTCCTCTGGTCTGCCACCGTCAGCGGCTAGAGCGGAGACGGAGCACACCGTCCATGGGCCGCCGCCACTCGTGATTTTTTTTTTTCATAATATATATTTGTATAAATTTATTACTATTTTTCTTGTTATAATTATTTGTTTCCTAAATTGTCCCAATCAAATCTGGCTTTCGTTAATTTCTTCCCCATAAATAGACGCCCCTCTTCATTGCAACTGGACGTGCCTCCTCGAAGATAAACCGACTCCTGAAACGCCATAACAGGTCGCTTTCCCTTCCGCGCATCAACTCCAAGCCAAGACGAAAAAACCTTCTCTGTTGTTTTCCTTCCTCTCCAAGTTTGCTCAGGTTTGTCTCTTCCTCTGCAAGCTTTCTTCTTCCACCGCAGTATTAAGATTTCAAAACTTACCTGCTTCAATTTAGAGCATGATTGGTTGGTTTCTGTCTCCTATTGCCGGCCTAAGATTTTATCACAGTTCATGGAACAGCTAGCTCTTTTGATTGTCCTGATAGGATCTTCTACTAGAAGAGTTTCACGAAAGGAGCATGTTTTCAAGAATTAAAACCCATATTAAACGCAATTTATGGTCGCAATATTTGTAGGTAGAACACGCATTGATTGTTCTTCCTCTTTTGTCTCTCTGTTCTTGAAAATTTCGATCGATTGTTTCTTTCACGGACTAAAATTCTGATAGAGGTTGATGATGCACTCCTTGCCATGGCTTCTCTTCCTGTGTCTATGCTTCGGGAGCCATGGCCTTCCTTGGCCCTTCTCTGCTCCGTCCTCCGCACAGCAAGGCGCGCCGAGCGAGCTCGTCGGCGGAGTGGCCGCGCAGTTCTCCGTGGAAAATTTCGACGACCGGCGAGGGGTGAAGTTGGTGGAGGACGCGAGGAGGAAGCTCGCCGGCCCGAACACTTGCTGGCACAACGCGTACCGAAGCCTCTTCTCCAGCTGCGGAGAGATCGTATCCGACAAGGAGAAGCAGTCGAGATTGGCGTGGAAGCTGAGCGATTGCTTTCAGATTGATTCGGGCAGGTCAGCTCTTCCTTCGTGCGGCGAAGGGGCGGCCATGGTGAAATGCCTCAAGAAATTGGACGATTTGGAGCACAAAATCTATCTCGAGTTCTTCCTGGAGACCAATTCCATCTGCCACCAATTGCAGTAAGTTTTTGAAACAAGATGAGATTTTGCCTACTTTAAGATCAGGCTTTGCGTCAAGTCCTTCCCTGTTTTCTTTCTCAGGACTGATGCATTCAAGCATGAGACGGAGCGGCTGGTGAACGAGTTATCGAGATCAGCTCACTTTGCAGAGGAGAAGCTCGGAGCCATAGAAGCATCGTCGGAGAAACTGCTGCACAATGCGAACGAGGTGCAGGACTCGCTGTCTTCGATCGGCCTCCAGACGCACCGACTAACGCAGTCGTCCAGCGCGGTGGCGGCGCAGATTGACAGCGTGCTGCAGCACTCTCAGGCGATCTTCGCACAGTCCAAGGAAATCGCAGCCTCCCAGTCGGAGCTCAGAGGAGGGCAGCTCGATATGAAGGAGAAGCTCATGGCCGGCATCGCTGACTTGCAGGATTCCTACAAGAGCCTGGACGACGGAATGCTGAGGCTGAGGGAGGAAACCATCGAGATCGAGAAGGAAATACAGGTCGTCGGCGATTCCATGACCTCCAAGATGAAGCAACTCCAAACCAAAGCCGACGATATCGGCGACGTTGCCGGCGCTTCCTTGGAGAAGCAGAGGCAGCTTCTGGACAGGCAGGCCATGGCGCTCGAAGGCCTCGATACCCTCTCAAAGTTCCAATCACAAGCCATGGAAGAAAGCAGGTAAGCTCACCAAATTCCTTCAGCTCGATTCCATTTCAATGGCTTCACTCCATGTCTTCTTGCAGGGGAACGCTGCAAAGCCTAGCGGAGCTCGGTCATAAGCAGCAAGAGGAGTTGCTGCGAGGACAAGAACAGATCCAAAGTGCTCATGCTCGTCTGATCAAGAACTCTCAATCGATATTAGCAGCTCAGGAAGAATTCGAATCGAAGCAAGCCAACATATTTGCTGCACTAGACAAGCTCTTCGCGCTGCACAACGCGATCTTAGTCGAGTCGCGATCCATCAAGGCTTTCTTCTTCTACTCCTGCGCCATCTTCCTTCTCCACATGCTCACCAGCACCAAGCAGACTTACAGAATCCGGGCACGCCTTTATTTAGGTAAGAACTCATACTGATCTAGCATTTGGATTCATGCTATTATTAAAAGCTGAAATCACTCTCAGACTTTCATTGGCTTCAGGTCTGTGTGCCACATTCGTGATCGAGGCTCTCATAGTTAAGCATGGCGAAGACGACTTCAATCAACAATCTCGAATCTTATCGAAAGTGTTCCTGGCCAGAAGTTCCTTTCTAGTCATTGCTACCACCCAAATACTTCACTCCCTGATC
>JBBMJZ010386226.1:0-15256 GCA_037833815.1 Zingiber zerumbet | reverse complement strand
ACCTCGGAATCAGATGAAACAAGTTCCTATATACTCCTCTTGGTCTTCTGATTCTATAGATGAGCTCAAATATTTTTTTTGACATAAGATGAATTTTTAAACCTGAATTTAATTTTTCTAACACATTGGGGATTGAAAAATTAAAGAAAAAATATATATGAGGTAAAAAAATATTTGAGGGCATATATAACATCATAATAAATAGAGGAGCACATAGGAACTAGTTTCATCCAATTCTGAGATCTCTAGGTCGGTCAACCGTGATTTTAGGAAAATGTTGAGTTTCCAACGAATCTGAAATTCGTTGAAAATTTCCAACGAATTTCAGATTCGTTGCAAAGTATGCAATGACTTAAAAACTCGTTTGACCGACCTAGAGACCTCAGAATCGGATGAAACAAGTTCCTATGTGATCCTCTTGGCCTCATGCTTCTATGGATGAGCTCAAATATTTTTTTCACATAAGATGAATTTTTAACTTCTAGGTCAATTGGATGAATTTGAATTTGAGCATAAAAGTGTTAGAGTTTTAAATCAAATTGAAGTATAGTTGAACATGCTAGATTTACAAAATAATGTTTGAGTGCTCAGAACGAGGCGAAATCAGTTTGTTTGCGTTCGTAAGGTTCTCGTGATTATATCCATGAATTAAAAATAATTTTGGAGCTAATTTATTTTCATATGTTAATTTTTAAACCTAAATTTAATTTTTCTAACACATTGGGGATTGAAAAATTAAATAAAAAAAATATATGACGTAAAAAAATTATTTGAGGACATATATAAAATCAGGATAAATTGAGGAGCACATAGGAACTAGTTTCATCCAATTCCGAGGTCTCTAGGTCGGTCAACCATGATTTTAGGAAAATGAAGAGTTTCCAACAAATCTGGAATTGGTTGGACATTTCCAACGAATCTGCCAATTCCAACGAATTCGTTGTTCGAGTGAAGTGAGTGAAATTTCCAACGAAAGATACAGATCGTTGGAAATTTCCAACGAATCTACCTTTTTGTTTGACATTTCCAACGAAAATAAGGTTTCGTTGGAAATTTCCAACGAAATAAGGTTTCGTTGCAAAAATTGTATTTTCTAACTTTTGCAACAAATAATCATTTGTCACAAATCTGTTTGCAACGAATCCATATTTTCGTTGCTAATTTGCGACAAATTTGGAGTTCATCGCGGTGTTTTTCTATTGACTTTTCCAACGAATATTTATTTTCGTTGCAAAATTTCCAACGAATTTTGCAACGAATATGATTTTTGTTGTAATATTTCCAACGAATTTTGCAACGAATATGGTTTTCATTGCAAAATTTCCAATGAATTTTTAATTTTTCGTCCCAAAAATTTGTGACGGCGCATTTCCAACAAATTTTTTCTATTGCAATTTTCGTCGCAAATTCAATTTCCAATGATTTTTTTAAAAAAATTTGTTGCAAAATTTGTCCCTAAGTGTCAATATTTTTGTAGTGTTGTCTATCTAGATTCTCTGCTCCAATGGTGTGTAAATTCTTGTTTAATAAGTGAAAAATAAAGCTTAAGTTGTCTGTGAATTAATCTTTCAAATTTCTATTGTGGTTTTAGTATAGAACACTTGGAAAGTCATTCAATGTAATATTAAAAATGAAAAAAAATATGAAATAGTGGATGATAAGGACTCCCTTATATAAAAATAAAGGAGATGTATAAAATTATATAAATTATAGGGTTATTAAATTAATAAGTCATATCATGAAACTTTGATAAAGAGTAATAGAAAAAAGGATAGAGGAGTTCAGAGAGATGTCTTATATTGAATACAATTAAAATGGTTGAAATGGAGGGAAGCGTCAGATGTTATTTATGATCATAAAATACTTCTAAGACTTAAAGGAAAATATTACAAAATAATAGTTGATCATGTTAGACTATGACTTGCGTACATGAACAGAAGATGAGAATTACAAATATAAGGATGTTAAAGTAGATGAATATGATAAGAAATGGATAGATTATAGAGAAAGTCGGGATTACACCTATTTAAGGAAAAATTATGGGAGATGGGTTTAAGATGATACATCATATATATTTACACGACTAAGATAAATGTGTCACTCAAATGATATGAAACTGTGATAAATGTTCAGATAGAAAGAAGAGTTGTTTAGAAATAATAAAATAAGATAAAATTTATTTATATATAAATAAGAATATAGTAAGGAATAGAGTCATAGAAGAATTCGCATAGCCGACGGGATAAAATTTGATTATTGTTATTGAAAATATACAACTATATATTTAGTCAAATGTTATTATCATAAATCAGAGTTTGTATGGCCTCTACATTTGTTGGTTTTTTTTCCTTCCGATAAATAATAAATAATGTTTTTTTTTTAATTTCTAACCCCTTTTTAACATTTATACATGAAATAACTAAAATGGTAATGAGCCCAATTAACTATTAGGCCCATTACGAAGGCAGCCCACATGCTATCACTACCATCCCGTCAAACCGTTACAATCGCTGCTATTTAACTCCGATCCAGTCCGCTACCACCAAAGAAGTCGTTTCTTGTTGAAGCCCCGGTGCCCCCGGTGCCAGCAGTTGGCGACTTCGCGTTCTCAGCTCCGTCCCTCTGCGATTCCGTCGCCTCCTCCTCCTGAAACCCTAATCTATCGGCTTTCGACTCAGCTCCGATCCACCGCTCCCAGAGGTAATCAGCTGTTTTTCTCCTCGATTCCCTCTTCTGTAGTTTTTGCCCGTCTGTTTCTTGATCTCGGTTGGGTTCCTTTCGCGTGTCCGCAGTGGTGGTCGCCGGAAACGACTCCTCCTCCCCCGACGAGGAGCAAATCAGTAACCCCGATCCTCATCCGGCCACTGCTGTCGCTCGAGTGAGCCAAGACTCGGCGGCGGCCTTAGCAGCGGAGGCCGGGCTAGGTCGATATCGAATCTTTTGCGCGCAGGATCCGACAGACAGACGCTCTCCATGAGCAACAAGCAGCATCGGTTCTGGGAGACCCAGCCGGTGCGGCAATTCAAGGACGGCGGCGGCCCCAGCCTCGTGGAAGGCCCCATTGAGCAGCCGACTCCTGTCGATGCCGTCAAGCAGGAGCCTTATAACCTCCCTGAGCTTTACGAGTGGACCACCTGCGACATGGAGGATGACCGGACCTGCGCCGAGGTGTGCAACCTCCTCCGTGACAACTACGTGGTGAATGAGGCGAGCCCGTTCCGCCTCAGCTTTTCCAAGGAGTT
This sequence comes from Zingiber zerumbet, assembly GCA_037833815.1. Lineage (NCBI taxonomy): Eukaryota > Viridiplantae > Streptophyta > Magnoliopsida > Zingiberales > Zingiberaceae > Zingiber > Zingiber zerumbet. Next base: position 12,014 of record JBBMJZ010386226.1, on the reverse strand, counting down.
TCTCCGTTGGGCTCTCTGCCCGCCGGGATATTTCAAGTCCTGGCACATTGGGGTCCGTGTGAAAGCCACCCAGAAGCTCGTCTCCTTCATCACCGGCGTGCCTTCTAGGATCCGCGTGCGAAGAGAGGTGGTCCGGATGGCTGAGGTCAACCTCTTGTGCGTCCACAAGAAGCTGCGGTCGAAGCGGCTTGCCCCTGTGATGATCAAGGAGCTCACTCGGCGGGCCCATTTGGAGAATATGTGGCAGGCAGCTTACACAGCCGGGCACCTCCTGCCGACTCCCATCGCGACCTGCCGCTACTGGCATCGCTCCCTAAATCCTAAGAAGCTGGTCGATGTCCGATTTTATCGGCTCGGAGATCGGATGACGATGCGCAGGGCGGTCAAGCTTCACAGGCTTCCCGAGGCGATAGTCACCCTTGGATTCAGGAAGATGGAGCTCGCTGATGTCCCGGCAATCACAAAGCTGCTCAGAGGATTCTTGAGCCAGTTCTTTGTTGCGCCTGATTTCGACGAGAAAGCTGTGGAGCACTGGCTTCTTCCCGTGGAGAATGTGGTCGACAGTTATGTGGTCCAGAGCCCTGGCACTAATGAACTCACAGACTTCTGTAGCTTTTATACCCTTCCCTCTTCAATTCTGAATAACCAGAACCATTCAGTGTTGAAGGCTGCTTACTCTTTCTACAACGTGTCCACCAAAACTCCACTGCCTCAGCTGATGAACGACGCACTTATTGTGGCAAAGAAGGAGGATCATGACGTATTCAATGCCCTTGATATCATGCACAACCATGCCTTCTTGGACAAGCTCAAGTTTGGACCTGGTGATTGGCTGCGCCATTACTACCTATACAACTACCGAATCCCGTTTGCTCTGAGACCTTCGGCGCTCGGTCTTGTTCTTCTGTAGCTTGCTGCTGACATCTTGGAAGTCCGTCCGGCTGGCTGGCGGGTAATTGCCCTTTCATTTTTGTCCAAAGAATTTGATTTTGTTGAGACTGCTATACAAAGAATTTGGTTTTTGGTGCATGTTGTCTTCTTTGGATGATTTGCATTGCACAATCTTCTTTTTTGCTGTTCCTTGGAATTCTATTTGAGCAAGATCCTTACTCTGTTAATTTCTCTTTCTCGTTCTGTTTCTTTACCTCTACTCTGGTGGAATAGAACCCGAATTGAAGTATTTCTTGAACTAAAACTGTTTTGGTTTGGTTTGGTTTGGTTTGTACGAAACTGAAATCTTGGTACAAACCGTTAACCAAACTATTTTTATAATATATATAGATAGATTAATTAGTATATTAGTTAATATTTTCTTATTCTTAGTTATTTATTTGCGTTGTTCATGATTAACATAATAGAACCGGACAATAATTGTTTTAGTTTGTACTGAAATTTTCAGTACTGTACCAAACTAAACTTGCTTAGTTTGTAAACTGGAATTCCCACCCTTGGGATCTCATTGTTCTGTAGAATTATAATTTTTTTTTGTTAGAAAACGTCTAGAGTTTGTAAGCTAAGGTGAGGAATACCAAGGAAAAATTTTGGATATATTTTTAATGAAATTAAGTTTCCATAGAACATTAGATAAAGAGGAATTTGCTTTTTGTTTGGTTTTTTTGTGGGTGGAAATCGAATTCTTATGCAATTCGATTCAAATCCCGTATCTACTTGTGGATTGGTTCAATTTCGTAAGTGCTTTATTTATTTTTTAGTTTTTATAAAACACAAGGTATTATTTTTTTTTTATCTATTTGTGGAAAATACATACGCTCGAGTCCGTGTGAAGGTCCCCTTCCAAGTTCCAATTTGGAAACTATGTTTAATTTTTTTAAATCTATATATGTGTATATATATAAATTTTAAATTGCTATTCGTTTAATATAGTTAGGGCTAAATTCGCTTTAATTTGTTTTCCTTGAATTTAGATACTCCTATCATTTTTATTTACTGATGGATGATTATTATGTAAAATAAATGGTAAGTAATAAATAAACGAAATGAAATTTCAAACTATTATTAATGACATTTTTAACTTAAAATTTAATAAGAAACCTATTAATTATTTATTATTTTTATTTCACAAATGATTCAAATCAGAGAACTCTTATCAAGTAAAAAACTAAATTCCACTTGAGGGAGAAAAATTGGCACACGAATCAGCACAATTAACAAAAACTTAAAATATAAAAAACTAGAAGAGATACAAATTACAAAGGGACATAACAAAAAGTTACTGAACCAATCAAATCCTTTTCCTCATGTTCAAATTAGTTAATAATAAATGATTGCATTACATTAAGGATAAAGACACCCACTTCACCTCCTGTCTTTTCATATCAAAAATTGAAAAGACAAAAAACAGTTTGTAAATTCAGACGCAACAATCATTTTTCATAATGATGTTGACCTTACACATTTTAGATAGGAGAAGAAAGAAAGTCTACTTTCTACAACATATCTTTCTTGCTTGAGCTGTAATCTACATACATAACAAATGAATGTTGCCAAAAGGCAATAAACTACATAAATAATCTGTGTAATGAATGATCAACTTCGCCCAGTGCATCTTCAGTAGCAGTTCGAAGTCGAGGATCAAAGCTACACCATGTGAAGGTGGACAAAAAAAAAAAAATTCAAGTAAAATGAAAGCAAATTAGACCCAAATATTTACTACCAACTACCCTGTTTACTTGATGATATGGACAGGATGGAAGGCAGAAATTTATGCACAGGCACAGAGGGATTAGCAGTGGATAAACAGGAGGGTGACAGTTGCAGCTTTCATTGTGCCAAAAATGCAAAGCCCGTACTCTGACAAAGGAAATGCGGTGGATCGATATCTGCTATATCTATTTCTGTCATTGACTTTGAGATATCATCGACCAAAAATGGAATGCTGCATCAAAGGAGAATGCAAATCTAATTTATAGTGACTAATATGTAGAACAGAGGAAGAAAAAGTTTAAGGCGTACCTGGAATCATCATCTAACAAGAAAGAATTACTGGAAGAATTATTTGGGCCCTCGGCCATCACAAGTCTCATACTTGAAATTATCTATAAAATTGAGAAGGGGGAAAAAAAAACTCTACGTCATTACTTGGAAAGACCTAAAAGTGCAACAGAACATTTGAAGTCATTGCATAATAAGGTTGATAACATTTGTCCCAAAGGCAAGCTATGAGATGGAGGACTTGGTATAGGCCAGTATATTTATTCCCAATTGTCTTCCATCAGTTGGTTATGTCAACAAGAATATTAATAGATGCTAGAAACGCAAAACTTTGAGGACTTTCCTACCATTATTGCTTCACTAGACTGGCCCCTTCTTGGTGCCTCAATTTCTCTCTATTTTGTCCCCACTCAAACTTAGTTGGTACCACACTTAGCTATTCCATTGTGAATATGAAAATTATGCATGTGATATATATATATAAACAGAAGCAACTTAAGAACATATCTAAGTGAAATCAGACCTCTGATGTAACACTCTGCGTGCCATACTTGTCATCCCAGTACATAGTACTGATTCTGTATAACTGTTGTATGCTAAGAACCTGAAAACCAAATCAAACCAAAAAAACAATTCGTTACTGACAATCTAAATGACTGAAACTTTGAATATTTATAAGTGGTCTCAACTGGGCATAAATCTTTGGTTATCTCCTTCAGTGTCTTCTTTGGTTTCTGATGTAAAACCTATATCACGATATAATATTAATAGTTCAAAGATAAGTTACTGGACAACAAGTACAATTATTCAATGTGCTTTTGCAAATGTGTGGCTGCCAAAAGACAACGTACCAGGAATCCAACAGCCTGCCTAATATGCTTCAATTCATCCCATGAAGAACCAGCATACTACGAGACAAGCAATATTTTAGCTTAAGGTTAAAGATGACATTTACAAGAATGTGGATCACCTCTTCAGTTGCTTCATTGCACCAACGTTCTAATTCAGCTAGTCCTGCTTTAACATATTCCCCATTGCTAAACGAACAGCACTCACGTCTCAGAAGAAGGCTACAAAATTGGAAATATATATTGACATATCTCTCTGCAAAAGAATGACCAAACTGAAATGGCAGAAACAAGGAATTACATAGTTGAATCTATTAGTTACCTGTTGAATAGTTGAACATTGATGGAAGAAAATATTTGAGTGAACAACTTTTGAACTAGGAATGGAGGGGCCTACAAAGATGAAAATCTGAAAATGTCAAATCAAACAATACCATATGAGAATATTGGAGTGTCAAGCTCTATTCCAACTTACATAATTAGCTTTCAGTGGTTTCATGTAGCTTGTTAAGCTTTTCACAATACTTTGCCAGTGTTCCATAAGAGCTTGTTGGGCCACAGCATTTGCTGGTGAACGAGTTCCTTTGACTATTCTTGCACGGGATGTCCTTGGAGCCTGCATGTTTTGCATCATTGGAACATTCCCCTCTCAACAGCTTGCATAAAGCAAAAAACTAGCTTTATGGGGCACTGTGTAATAGTAAATAGATTCCAAGGGGCACAGATTATTCGCCCAAAAGTACCTGTATACACAAGCTAAGAATAGGAGATATCTCTTTCTTTAAGTTGTCCCTTATCATTCCATAAATTTTCTCAACGAATGCAGTAAGTTGTTGCTTAAAAAGCAAAGCTGGATATTTAGCTTCAACTTGGTGCAAGTCATTTGATCCACCAACCATGCGACCATTCAGAAAAGGAGTTCCAGCACTCCGAGGTGATGCTCGCATTCCCTCAAAAATTAAATTGAAAATTAAAATAAATTAGTTAAACCGAAACAAAATTGAGAATGTGTGGATTTGTTTCCAGAAAACTCATGATAAAGAAGTTCTACTAGTTTACTTGAGGCATCCTTCCAAACACAGAAGCTGATGTTCTCCGCCTCTGTGGAGTAAAACTTCCCATGCTACTTGCTTTCAGTGTGCGTTGAAGAAGCAGCAATAGTGTAGATGTATTGGACAGCCAATAAGATAATACATTGGTGTTATCCTGAGACATCAACCAAAAAAGTCATACTTGATAAAATAGAATTTTCATCAATTAGAAACATGTGTTGTTTCTCTTTTATGGCTGAAGTACAAAGAAGATATAAGTCTGCATCCAACTCTCATGAGTTTGAGATACCAAAAATAAATTCAGGATTAAGGCACAAGGAAAAGATAAGCTACCTCAAGTTTTGAACCTATTGCTTGGATTATTTGGTCAAAAATACTAGTCCTTTCAACTTCAAAGGATCTCCACTGGAGGAGGCATTTATATATAAGGCAAGCAGCAACAGGTCTACCCTTGGAGAATCCTAGCTCTTCAGAGATGCACTTAAGAAGCAAGTTCTGACTTTCCTGAGGACAAACAAGTTTTAGTTATCAGTTTCCAGTTAGAAGGACACGAGGACACTCTCAAGATAGCAGCATCATTGTAACTTGCTAGGAATTTGATCAGAAACCTACCTGCTGCTTCTCATTCAGTGACTTCTGTGGTTTTTCATCAATTTCAAGATTCTTTGGATTTGGTAATGCAGGACTCCAATCCTGCAATTATCCTCATAATTAGGCAAAGACAACAACTCAACTCCTTTACTTATCATATAAAGGTAAGCTACATCTCTCAATGTTGAATGAAGAAAGAAAATTTTACTTACCAATGAAGGTTTTGTTTCTCCAGATAGAACATTATTATTCTCCGGCGTTCTCTGTGACAAAGTCGCAGACAAATGAAGGTCAGATATTAGGAGATAATAATCAGTATGAACTAAAGTAACAGTATGTACAGGGAAGATTGTTGCTTTTGGATGCACAGTTAACACTCTGCTAGTTGGTGAAATGGAAAGTGCTTGCTGGCGAAGCACTTGATTCTCTGATGCCAGATTTGATACTTCCTCTCCAAGCCTATTTTGGTAGACAAAAGGCAAATTTCTATCTCAGTTACGGACATCAAACGATGTGAAACTATGACAAATACACACATCAAACAAGGAAGAGAAAGATTTGGTTAGCAACAATAAAATAAAATAAAATTTATTAAAATATAGATGTTGATATAATAGGGGATAGAGCCCAATGACATAGAAGGATCCATATAGTCAATCCCACTTAGTGGGATTAGGCTTGGTTGTTATCGTAGTTACAAATAAATATGTGGTAGGAACTGGGTATCCACAGGGTCTAAATGTTTTACTTTATATTATAAAAAACATAGATTTCATGTTAGCTTGCCAACGGAAAAAAGGAACGTATGCAACTAGTCACTTAACAGGAAATGTTAGCACCTCTGAATGGTATCTTGAAGCTTATGAACATGTCTTTCAGCATTTTCAACTTTCTTAATGAGTTCATCATTTCTTTCTTGTGCCTCGCTGTAAGCTTTCTTGGCTGCATCACTTTCCAGCTTCTGCGTTTGCAATAGAGTCTGTCATGGTAATAAGAGAAGGAACAAGTTATAAAGTAAATCAGCTTCTCATATTAACAAATTATCAAGTATCTAAAGCATTCAAAATGACAAAATATTATATTTTCCACAAAAGGTAAATGTTACTTTTTAGTTGGTATGTTTCAAAACTTTTCTTATCTTCATAATACCAAACATATTCACTTTTTCCATCCAGGGGAGCAATACTAGCAGAAGGAAATTAGCAATTCTACCTTCAACTGTTCAACTTGAGCTGTTAATGAATTGATTTTTTCCATGTCTTGAACCAGGATAGTGGTCTCCTTAATAACAGGAGGTGCTTCTTCTAGAGCTTTTAGTGCGGCATCATGCTCCCTGATAAGCATGGACTTGGTCTCTTCAACTTGTAGTTGCATCTCAGATAACATAGTCTGAAATTTATGCGCTTCATGTGCTTTTGACTCCTCCAGATCAGTCTGCATACTCAAGATATCACTATTTCGACTTGTAAATAGGTATGATGCATTCAGAACAGAAGTATGACATATCTAAATTTAAGAATTTAAACAGTCATCCACTTGAAATCTAAAAGCAAGAAAAGAGATCAACTTAAGAGAGAATAATTACTCTTAGTCGTTTCTCCAACTGTAAACGCCAAGTTAATTCCTCGACCCGCTTAGCAAGCTTATCTTTTGCCTCTTTTAGAGCTCCTGTTTCCCTTGCAGCCTATGGAAACATCAGACATATGTTGAACTATCTTTTTGTAGGAAGGTTGCATTGTTTGGTCCATGAAAATTTTCTCTTTAATATTCATTTTCCATACTATATAGAAAATTGAAAAGGAAAAAGGAAACAAGTGTTTTTCATCAACTAATAAAATTTACTTTCTTCTATACAAAAGATGCTTGATCCTTGTAAAAAACAACAACTAAAAAAGTTTGAAAATCTTGGGCATTGAAAATTTAGAAAATTAATAAATATGACACATTGCTCTGTTTGGTTCAGATTTTTTATTTTTCTCTTCTTTTGAAATTTTGAGGCATCTTACATGCTAGCGGAATAACATGCCCATAAACATGGGAATGTGAACCAACCAAATAGGCAGTAATCCTGCACTTCACCACTTGTGGAGAGGGATTATTCCTTCAGTGAAATTGCAATCTTATTCTATAAATGTATGGGATAGTATAATGTAGTATAGTATATACAGAAGAGTAAGTATACTATATTATATAATTTAATTGATTTTTATTACTACTGATATATTTTACATAAAGCTTAATTGAGAGAGGCATATATGTAGCCGATCAAAAAGATATTATATTATACTTTTTGTATGATTAACTCTCAATATTTATCCCTTCAAATTAAGTTGTCAAAATAAGAAATAATTAAATGAAAATTTAAAGTCAACATGCAATAAATGGGTACCAAAAACTAAACATATCACCATCACATACCTATCAATGCATTTGTTGAATCAAACACATTATACAGTATGAACCAAACAATCATTGCGATCTAAGATACCTCCAATCATACTCCCATTATGGTTTTAATTAGTATACACTCTAAAAGGATAATTTTCTAAGAGCACCAGAGTGGACGATATATAGGGTGCATTAAGATGTAATAACCATACCATTCTTAGTTTTCTGAGCTCTCTTCTAGCAAGCTTTTGCCTCCATGAACATTGATAGGTAAGTGTTGCCTTCTGCAATCTCTTATAATATGAATAATCTCTATGGCCATGCCAACGACACTACAAGTGAGAAAATGACACAATACTAGATGAGCAATTCAGTACAAAACAAGACAAGATTGTCAATCTCAGACACAATAAATTAAGAAATATATTTACTAGAGAAAACTGACATCAGGGTCCATTTCTAGTTAAAAGAATAAACATTCTGGAACAAAAAAAAAGGGTACCTGGATGCAGATTGCTGCTTTAGTTTGTTTTTTGAATCTAAATACATTGTGAGCAGACATTGCCCTTAAGCCTGTTTGCAACACAATTGCTGACATTTCAAGCGCTAAATATGATTTCCTTGCAATATAGCAATGGTAATTTTTCTGAATCTTGAGTGCTGCTGCTTCACGGCTCATTTGCACAAACAACTTACAAGCCAACCACCCTACATTTACAAAAGCAAATAATACTTAGTCTACAATAACAAGTATGCCTAAACGGTCATATGTGTAGTCTAACCAAGGCTTTATGTGATTAACAGTTTTTTAATTGTCTATAAATTAATTTCCAAAATGATAATACTATAATTTCATCATTCACTGAAATTGATCAAAAACATGGCCTAGACATGGTCAGACTTTGAAGAAATGGAGATGAGAAGCATTAAGAATAAATGAAAGTTGATAATTAGTAAAATGAAGTAAAGTAGTTAGGCATACAGCAAACTATATAAACAAAAGAAGGTTCACTTTCATGAATCTCCAGTACAAATTAAGCAGCATAAGTAACTCCAAATAAGGTTGTACCTCTACAGAAAGTTTGGAATTGAATAGATGCTTCCCGTAGCAAAAGAAATTCTTTGCGAGCAATATATGTCCGGATTTGCCTCTGTATGGTTCTGGCTGCTCTTCCTAATACCTCTGCTCTTCGAGCATCCAGTTCAGCCATCTGGCCGGCTCTCAAAAACACTTTACCCTTGCCTAGCTGCCAAGGTAAACCATAAATATAGTTTGGATTTATGATAAGACAGTCTAATAAGAATTTAAGGATTTTTGATTGAAAGTAAAATATAGAGAATGCACTTCAAATGTTACCAAGTTGTATTTATCACAATTATTTGGAATCAAGTGCATGGATCTTATACCTCAATTGAGTTATACACAAGGCTATAGCATGAGTAATATTCGAATCAAGTAATAATTTTTCATTGCACTAACTAAAGTTTACCCTGTCTGACCTCTATCTCTTATACCTTCGTGACACCATAATTGAATCTCACATGAATTGTGGGCTAATAAAGAGGATTTAAGTTTAGATGGATGACTTACTATTGACTCAGGTTTAATCATTTTTCATCAACGGTTGGACCCCAAAAGTTAATTAATTGGTGACAATTGGTATTACAACGACCCTAATCCTAGACAGTAGTGAGGCAAAGAGTTTTATATATGTTGATGGTGCCCCCGTCAAGCTTCAGATGTTGTCAATTAAGGATGCTCAGAGCTTAGAGTTGGACTTTGAGTCTTGAAGTAGACATCAAGTTTTAAGTAGAGGTTATGGCGCCCTAGCTTCATCCCACACACAAGCTAACAGAGAAGGTAATGAGCATGAATCAGTGAGTTACTCGTAACTTGGGTTTAAATATTTTGGCTCAATAGTTGGGCTTAACAAATTAGTTCTCTCATTTCAACTATGTGACTCATGACACCTTCAATTATATTTGACTTGACCAACTATAGAATCTATTAGTGTTGATACCATCTTGGCCAAGTTCTCTCATTTTATCATCTATAGGCACTAAACCTAATTGAACTTAAATAATAATTTTTCATTTTTTCTAACATCACACATCCATTTTAGCATTCTAATCTTTAGCACATTAATTCTTATGCACGTTTTTTTTTTCTTTACTACACAACTGATTCTTAACATGTTGCAGGTCTTATCACAATATATAAAAAATTTCTTTTAGTCTCAAAGGCAAGAGTCAATTGCAGAAGAATATAGAAAATCATCTCCTTCTCAAACAGGCACTCATAATCCTAATAATATCCACTCTTTTTTCATAAACATTTCTTCCTGTTGACTAATAGTTACTATGCAAGGCTTGTAAACAACTGTAAGATGTTAATAAAACAGATTCCCATTTAGGAGCAAAAAATTTAAACATCTAAATTTTATAAGACCAACAAATTTAAATAGTATCTATTACAAAATTATTGACATTGATTAATGTGAAATCTTATTGATTCACAAATCCAATCACATGAATTCTCTCCAGGCAAACTGAAGAATTTTATACAAGTGCCTTTATTATAATACCAATTGCCTAGAATATTCAAATGAATTCTCTCCATGATGCTAGAATATTTCTTGAAATGTCAAGATATACTACCAATTGCCTGCATGGCCTTAGTGAATCCTTTTCTCTTTTTTCACATCTCAAATTTTATCGTCCAAGTAACAGGATTAACAAGTTAACTTATTTTATTTACCATTGACATCGAAGTCATATATTCTCATATTGCTGTCCATCATAATAGTATTTAGAATTTAGAGACCTATTCATACAGTGATATAAAAAATATTTATGTAGCAATGGTAATTGTGTTGCCAGAAACAAAAATAGGAAAAAATAAATAGATACTATTTAATATTTTTGTAATAGTTTTTGAATGCTTACTAAATTTATTAATTTTAAAGTCTTTTTTAGCTTATTACTATTTATATTTTATAACATTTTATTTCAAACCATTTGAAAGTAATAGATATTTCTTTTAAAAAATATTGTTTATTGATATAACATCAGTATTTATTCGTTTATTAATATTTTCTAATTGAACATTTTATTTTATAATTTATTAAATTTCACAATGCCAATAAATAATGTTGTGTGTGTATAGGAAAAGAAATGATACAATTGTGTAAAATTGAACTTACTTGGTAACCTTTCAATCTCATTTTGTCCAAAATCTTTTGACAGGCAATCTTGTCATCATAACTATCAAGAAAATTAAGATGAAAGCAGTCAAATCAAATGAAGTATTTCATAATAACCATTATTAAATAGTATTAAGCACACTAAACATATTTCCGAACAAATCAAATAACATACTTTTCTTCCATAAATTCTGGTGCAAGAAGGGCAAATCGGTGGAGAAATTCATAAAATGTTCTTCGAGTAGGATAACCAGCACAGCTTATATTGATTGCTTCAAAAACTCCCTATAATGATGAAGCAAATAAAAGAAAATTGCAAAAGCTGATGCCAAGAACAAAAAATCATAGTATTGAGAAACAGGTTGCATTAAGTTAGGATCTTACTCCACATCGCAATTGCTGGATGACATTGAAGTTCTCAAATATAGCAGGTTTGAGAACATTATTTGGCTTCACACACCTAATATAATGTGGTTGCATAGAGCTCAAAGTTTCCATCAAAGCTTGAAGTTGTAACTAAGATTTACCCAAAGAACAAACAAGTTGAAAACTAGTTAAATCTTTGACGATGGCAGTCTATATACATCATGTATCAAAAATCACTAAATCAGCATGTGCTAATCATAAAATATTTAGGTTAACAATGCAGACCTATATAATCATACACAATAGATATTAAAATACAAAAAATAACCCAAGCATTTGAACAACTTAAAACAAGGACAAGTACCTCTATCAGCAGTTAACTCAGAAATCTGCTCTAATAAAATCTGGAATGTTGAGGTAAGAAGAGGATGATGATTCAATCCAGATGTGTTGTGATATTCCCTCTTGCTGACCTTGGATTCTGTTGGAGTTCACCACTGCTAGCTTTGGTAAGCCTAGATGATCTCTAGTATCCTCAACTTCTGAACCTTAAACGAGTCTCTCCACTAGGGCTGTAAACGAGCCGAGCCGAGCCGAGCTTTAGGGTGTTCAAG